>CAMZMU010000096.1:2796468-3098789 GCA_947311845.1 Poa pratensis
ATCCCTACTAGGATATTATGTCGGTCATCCAATATGCGCCGCACTTGTACACGCTCGTAGAATTTCAGCTGCATGGAGTAGAAAATTTCTGCCTTATCTGGAAGTTGGTCAAACTGGATTGGTGCTTGGTGCATATCACTATTTTTTTGGAAGATCGATGCTAGATTAGATTAGTCTCAACTTTGTTAAGAACAACATTCACATTAACAGAGTGAAAGAAATAGCGGAATTCAGTCTAGACCGCCACGCCATGCCCTGGCTAAGCCCAGCCTGACCTCTCTGTTGCACGTGAATTCACTAGGAGCGCATTGATGCATAACCGTGCAAAATGCTACGGCCGCAATTAGAATCGTAGAGAATTGACCGCACTACAAAATCTAAATTCGACATGGTTGACAGATATATACTTGCTACCTAATTCAGTTAAAGCTGTTTTTAACATTTTAGGTCCACTTAATATAGCTTGAAGGTCACAATATTATATATGTATGACTCCATAAGGCCTATACGTGGACAAAACAAGGGCAATTTACTTGAATTTAAGGAATCGAACATGAAGTTATAAGTCTTTTGCTTACAGAGATGTCCGAATAGAGCCCCAAAATATAGTGGAAACAGTAATCTAGGTTTGTTATCAACCAGCAGGCCACACTCCGATAAACAAATCAATAGGAACAGATAAAAAAATTATAGCTTCTTAAACGTGCAATATTGTAGCCATCCTAGGATACATGTTTCAAAAAAGACAAACTATTTACAAAAAGAACAACAAAATATTGCAGCTTTTAAAAATATTACATCTAATACCCACTACAAAAAGAGAGGTTGCTGCTCCCTCTTACGCGTATGGACGACGCCATAGGCGCCCTGCTCTTGGGACGGACGGAGCTCATCGCTGGCCCCCAAGACCACCCCGAGCTTGCCTCATGTGTGTGTGCGACCGCGGCGCTGCCCAGACAGGCAGAACGGCCGGGTTCACAGTGGGTTGGGTGGGCGGCGGTCGGAGCCGGTGGCAGCAAGCGATTCAGTACTCCACCTCGCCAGAGAATCGGTCAACACAGTTGTAAGAAGAAAAAGGAACAAAAAATATAAGGACAAGAAGAAAAAAAAGAAAAGAAGGAATTAAAAAAAGAAAATAGACTAGGACGATTAGTGCTTTCTGCAACATTAGAGGATGAACGGGTGGTTTTTTGAAAAGAAAATGTGGTGGTTTTTTGAACCCTTAGCCACAAATGTCGTAGTTTTTTGCAATTTTCTCCATGACAAGTAGATGAATGACTTCCTATCTCCTCATAGTATAGTTAAGATTCCCTTTGGCTGCACTTTTACCTTTATCATCTGATCCGTTCTTTTTGGGGTGCCTTTTTGCAATCAGTTCGACCGACGACTTTTGTCTGTACTTTGTGTATGTTAACTTTGGTGTCGTAATGATCTTACTTTGTTGTCGCCATAATTTGATTTATCCGATTAAATAAACGGAATTACATGTATGTATCTTTCTTATTTTTCCACGGAGATCGCATATAAGTTGTAACTATGCATTTCTTTCACCCTTCTGGAGCCGGGTTTTCTCAACTTTCACCGTCATGTATCTATGTGCCGTCTTGCAGAGGTGGATGATGGTGGGTGGCTCGGAAGGTTCATGTGCGCTCAGTCTGGTGGTTAGGGTGGCCAGTCTCTCAGGTGAGCAGCCTCACAGAGAGTGGCGAGAAGTGAAGGTTGTACGTTATTTATCTTCGCTGCCGGCGACACCTAGTTTAAATCCCTTCCAGTACATTAGATACATGGTAAAGCTCATAATTTCTTTTTGATGAGCCACGGGATGACTTCCTTTATGAATACGCACCCCGGTCATGATATAAATTTGCCAATTTCTCCTTCCAACACTCAACTCGTACTTAAATTTCTCGGTTGAGTTAGCTTTGCTCCTGTCATCCTAGTGCTTGGCTTCACCACACAGCGTCGCGGACATAGGATTGGGAGACAACAGAGGAACCCGGATGGTTGTGCCGATTAAGAACTTCGCACGATGCTATGAGTCTGATCAAGCGATTGAGTAGCTGCCTGTTTAACGGAAGCAAAGCTAACCTTTCTTCCGTAAGGCAAGCTAAGGATAACCTTTTTTCTCCACCAAGAAAAACAAGTACTGTATGCCCTATATCTGTACGACAGTGTAAGTGTGGCGATTTGAGAAGAACGAGTGCTTGAATTTTTGGATCTCTTTTGCTTACACCGCTGTCTAAATAGAAGAGGAAATCATGATGAAACAGTAAGCTTCGGAATAGCAACACATAAAAAGTTAGCGTCCTAAAACCATACCCAAACCCCTGCATAAACTCTACCAACAACAGTAGGTAAACCTGAACCTGTACCCAATATTAACAAATTTATTCTTAACACTACCAATAAATTCCTAACTCAATCCCTAACTAAACCCTCCCCAATCCATACACAAAATTCTTCCCAAACCCTACACAACTGCCTTGACCAAAACCCTTACAAGCCCTACCAATAGCTACCCGTATAATCAAGAAAATCGAGATAAAGTAGATGATTTCGACGATCGTGAGAACCAGAATCAACAAAAAAAACATGATTCGCTCATGAGGTTGAGTCAGTTGGCGCTGGAAAGAATTAACCCTATAGGGAGGCGGCTCACCTTCAGGGCGTCGCCGCGGAAACATCACCGCCGCAGCACCCACCGCCGGAGAGCGTCGCGCCGCCAAACTTCTCTCCCACTGTCGTCGAAGATGTCAAAGTGGCTGCCGCGGAGACGTTGAAGTGGTCGTCTCTTCCTATCCCCCTCACAAGTCACACCACACGTATGAAAGACTCGTGATGAGAGCCACATGCATAACCAAAGCTCCGCAGGTTTCAAGGGAAATCGGTTCTGACAAGAAAGCACTGCCTTTTGGCTATGTGCATTGGCTCACAAATAATGGAGTAGGTACCCAAAAAGTGTTTGTTGCACCTGAGCATTAGTGTTCCCGATTTTTCAATTTTCTTTTAGAAAATAGTACTTCTGTATAACTATTAATGTTGGAAAAATATATACAGCCACATATACACATAAGTTACTCACGCCACAAGTTTACACAAAAAAGACAAATTCCTGGCTAAAATAAGAATTCTTATACAACCATAAATATGTTTTCTTTCTGTAGCCTAAAATAGAACATTTTTTGTAACGAAATGTTGCAGAAGTATATAAAACAGGTATGCTTCTTTATTGAATTGTTTGGAAACTCCGACTATCATTTTTATTTTTTATAAAAACCAAGTTCACTGGAGCTCGAGTGCCACAAATCCTCACTCGGTACTTACCAGAGTACTTGGCTAATTTATAAAACAGAAAAACAATCTTCCGAAGGACACACATGAGACATACCCTCCTACATGTTATAAAAGAAGCACGGGCTAGATAGGCTTGTTTCAAGGGTATATGCATCTAGATTTTTTTGAAATGGGGGTATGTATCTAGATGATGTGAATGCACAATAAATCTTAGAGGTGTAACTAGTTAGGGATCTATTTAGTATGTATTTTGCTAGGATTGTAAGACAATGGTACTTAAGATATGTGATATAATGTGCCAAATCACGTTATCTTGAAGGAAGTCTCCAACGGCGAAGAAAGGAAATTTTTAGTTCCCTACAACAAGAATGCCAAAGTCCTAGGATTGGGGGGCAATGGGAACGAAGACGTCTGGCTGCATTCATTGTTTTGCTCCATGAATATTCCATGATAAGGTTAATGATCACATAGAAGAAGAGTGAGAGTGGAAAACAGTACCAGAGAGCACTGACCAGTTGGGAGTGTTTTCTAGATATATAATGAAATCACCTTTATGCTTATGTAATCTTTACATGGTGATATGCAAACTGACCACAAACTTTACATAGTAAATTACAATACCCTTCTAAATTAACCAAAGAAAACTTATAAGAAACAGTCAATAACTACTCATGCTGCCAGAAACAAATTAGCGGTTAAAAATCACATTAGTTACTGTATAGCATGTGAAGTTCATGAAACTCTATTATTCATGCACATGAAAAACTCTTGAAGAGGTGGCATTTAAGCAGCATGTTCGATAAGATAATACCAAGTAACACATAATCAGTGGTGGAGCATATCATGGTTATACCAGAGCAAAGTCTAGGTATACTTCGTTGTTCGGCTTTCATCTGTGCAGTTTCATCCTTGAACTATCAACCTCAGTAGTATTTCAAGGGAGATCACATTCTTAGCATGAGTTTAAAACCTGGGGTGTGGGGTGGGCCTGTGTATTGTTATCCCAATGGGAATGTTGGTACCATGGAGAATGGACAATTATGAATTTAAGCAAAATGGAATAGTTAAGCTTGATATGCGACTAGTAACACAACCGGTTTTGTGTGGCGTGCCGGCCGTGCGTCATATTGGCTTGCCTGAAGGCCCCTGATAAAATCATTCCAGATTATCCACTCATTGTGCCCTAATTTATTGTCTCTGTTAGTGAAGCTTCACGTAAAATAAACAAAATAGGCGTGAGGGGATTCTAATGTGTGAATTGCTTACATAAATTGAACACATTGATCTTAATGTCGTTCACTTGTACGCGAGGAATCAATGTACAAGTTGATTCCTAGTATACATCGGTGCTACATTTTTCAGTTGTGCTGTTTGAGCTGAGTACACGTTTTGTGCACTTTGTAAGATTTGAATAATGACTTCGCCATAAACATGGATGTACTATGCATCCAGAGTGATTGTCCTTCTTATTTAGAAAAAAAATAACTACGATGTGAATTTTGATTCTTCGATGCCAACATTTGTGAGGCTAAACTATTTAATTCAGAGCTCTAGTGCACATACACAAACAAACCAAAGCATCCCACCTGCCTTTTCTGGATATGTCGGACACAACTACCATTCAAATTATGTTGTACTTCAGACCTCAACATCGTTGGTTGGCAATTTTAATGACATATGTAGTATGGGCACACTGATATATACTGCTGAGGGGGGTAGTGTTACGTGTTGAAAGTTTTCATCCAGTGCCGTTCTCATCATCTTGTTCTCATCATTTCTTAATGTCCATGCAGAGCTCTGGAAAGAGCAAACTCAAACGTCATTCGGTAGGCATGAGACCTAACTTTATGGTCATAGGAGGCGTCACGAGACTCTGGAATATGGTGATGTGATGATCAGCGCCGTGTGCGCAAGGGAGAGAGGAAATTCCACAAAAATAGTATAGGGCATTCAACTTCTTCCCCAATGTGTGTACTGCTGTAGGCGGAGACATTACCTGAGAGGTTGACGTGATAAGCCACGGATCATTGCACCAGTGGCGGAGCTTGAACAAAATATCTGGGCGGGAGGCGAAGCTGCAAAATGACACGTGAACTTTTCTTTTGGGACCAGCATTTTCAATTTACTGCAAAAAAAATCTAGAATTTCCCCAATTCTTGTATGCAAAGAGTAAGAACTAAGTCGTCGGTTAGGAGAGACGGAGAGGAGAGACTTTCTGGAGTGTTCGTCTCGGAGACTTGTGTACACGCTCCCAGATTGAACGAAAAGGAGCAGATGGGCCTTATGGGCTGGACAAGTCAATTATCGTGACAAACTAAACTAATCAAATATTGTAATTGTTTTGTACATTTATTCATTTTCGTTTTGAATTTGAAATATAAAATCGTTTCTGAAGTAAAAGTTGATGCTACATAGCAATTGGCAATTGATTGCGTTCACTTATCTGATGCAAACTCCTCTTTTTTCCACGTTAATTAATCTGAAGTGATTAGGTGCAAAAATAGTGTAGTTTTCCCCTCCACGAACGTGGTTTAATTTCTGAGCCAAAAACTATACATCCTACATTTAGAAACACAGGGAGTACATTATAGAGTGCATTCAATTGTTTTTCATAATTTGTTGATCACTAAATTAAAAAGTTATAAATTTTCAAATTTCTTAGATTTTTGTACATTAATTGGAGCATCGACATGCTGGGGGCAGGTGTCGGTTTGGCTGTCAACGTGGCTAAATAGTTGATTGGATGACCATGTGGTGAAAACTGCAAACGATTAGACCACCATGGTAGAACTGCCAAAAATGTCCAAGTGATGATTTGTGCAACTAATGAACCAGAAGGTGGCGGAAGGTGCAATGTCCTCAGCTCGATTATTTGCTATCGCCGGATATCCTTTCCCTTTTTTTAGATAGTGCCTATGCCTTCTTTCAAATCTCAACAAAAAATGTGGCAATATCATATATTTTTTCTAGGTAATAGTTATTAGTTCCGTAACATCTCTACAGGAAAAATACACTTTCCTAAAAAAATCGCGATTGACTTACATTTGTTTGCCCACGCCCCTCCTTCACCAAAAAAAATCTCCCTGAAAAAGATGGCCTCCTCTCAGCTTTATGTTCGTGGCCTTACCATACTATGCACACATCGATCCTTCTTGATGCAACATCTCGCACACATTTCGGCCCCCAGCGGTGGAGGACGGATTTTTTTTGAGTTTCGGTTAAATCTAAACCATACAAAATTGTTGCACAAAATCAATTTTATGTAGGTAAATTAATAACTTATATGATAAGAGCTTATAGATTCAGCTCCAACATCTGGTATCAAAGAATATATGAAGATAGAGGGTCAAGGTGGCTACGTCGGAGGAGGCCGGGTGCAGCACCATGTTCCTAAGCTGTTAAGTCACTTTTGTGATTATCACAGACTAAACCTCCAGCAGATGTCGTGTGACCATAGACAGAAACAATGGTTACTCCCATTGCCGGCAGAGGGGCATTGCCGTACCTCAGGCGGATTCCTTCTTGCTGGGGAAATGCGCCTCCTCCTCCATTAGTCGTGTGACCATGCCGCCTGAGTACCAGGCAGTAGGCACCGAGAGACGTGCCTCCTCCATCAGACAAGAGATGAAGTTGTCACTATTGTTTTAGTGTACGAGGACTAAAGTGAAGTGACTTGTAAATAGTTCCACAACACCAATGTATTTTCTGGTCCATAAGCTTCATAGGTATCGACACACGCCAGCTAGATAATTTAAACGTGACTCTCACTTTACTTTCGCATTTTCAAAAAGCAAAAATTTCCATTCTTATTACAAAGGCCTACAATCTTGTGATGTGGAGTAAAGTGCTGAGTACATTTCTTTGTTGTGTTAGGTTGTACCATGGGTTATTATGGGAGATCAGTGGGATCCATAACTTATTTTATAAGAGGTAGGAAGCAAGCACAAGGGAACCGGCCGCGCTCGCTGTCCAGGACCCGCTTCTCTTCTTAATATTTGTGCAACAGGCCTCCTCCTGCTGGTCTCCATGTTTAGGCAGCAAACCACAGCCGCACGTGTACCTAAGCACGCCTCATTTCTTGGTTTTGGAACGCAACTCTCACTGCTTGGAGGCATGCACATAGGTCTCACGCATGGAAATAGGATTGAGAGGCACCCAGAAGTTAATCATGACAGTGTCGGGATGCATCGTTGCACCGCGGGGAGATGAACCAGCTCGAAATTACATCAACCGACACATGGTAGCTTTGGATTGCCGAAGAATTTTGCCATGATGTGGCTACTCAAAGAGATCGAGCTCGTACAGTCTAGCGTGATGACCGATCATAAACCAGCTAGAAGACCATACGGCGCGGAGTCTAGCTCGTGAGTAGTACCTCCTGGCAGCTCCTAATCAATGTCGAGGAACAAGCGAAGCGACATGTATATCAACTGTCTAGTTCCTTTCATTAACTAGCATAATACTACCACCGATCGGTTTTAATTGTCGTGAGCTGTACGTACGTTCGTATTGCCCTTGTTATTTCTCCGCGACAACCAAAATGGATCGGAAGTAGTAGTTATTTTACAAAGTTCTCTCAGTTTTTAAATCTTGGTATTAAAGATTTGGTACTGTTACTAGCATAGCCAACCCGAGTAAAAAAATCATTTTATTCATAAACTTGCTGCATGGTTTTCCCAAACACAAGTTAGAACTTAGAAGCAATCGACACATTAACTAGCTGAAATACTGAAGACGTTAGTTAGCTTCACATTATGCTTCATCAAATTCACTGTACCAGCGAATACATAACTGCATAATTTGAATTTTCACCTATGTAAGTCTCAAAAAAAAATCACCTATGTAAAACAAGTTGTTTTTCACGTTTTCACAACACCTATGTTCTCGTCTCGTCCAGACCCTGTTTTGTCCACGGCTCCAACAAAAGAAAAGAAAAGTTGTTTCAATGAATTGTTAGATGCAAGAGGGTGTTTTTTTTCATTTTGTAATTTCAAATTTTCCATTCTACTTGAAAGTATGAAATTAATTAAAAGTTACTCCCTCTATCTATTATATACTAAAAGCAAAATGAGTTAGTTTTTCGAGGCACCACGTTAAGCCACATAGGTTATAAATATATAATCCGTTGATTTTTGTTAATTGTGATGGTTGAGATTAAAAGATGGAAAAGTTACGTACAATATTAATATGTACAAACAAGTCATTTTCAACACATAAACCAAATCACGTCATGTTTCCTAATAAAAAACATGTAATGTGCACGTATCCAACAGGTTACATGCCATGCATCGCATCGCATTTACTCAGATTATATGTCCGCTTCCGGCCGGATGTATAATTAGCCGGTCGATTGGCGCTTCCGACCGAACGTATAATTAGCCAAACTGGAGGGTCGATTGCTAAACACAAGTTATTCGGACCTGTACAACCTGATCAGACATATAAGCTAGCTGATCAATGATCGGTAAATACCATGTGCTCTCTTAGAACAGGTCTCAGAAATAGATTTTTATCTTACTTTGAAAGATTTAATTATTAACTATATATATCTTGAAGAATAACACGATCCATAATCTCTAGCTGATAATCGGTCAAAAAACCAATTCCCCTCAGTCAAAGAAAGGGGTCTGTGTTCAATATTATAAGAAAATAATAGATATTGCCTAATTGGACCCGAGAATAAAAAGAAGTTGGCCGACTGAGTAAGTTTTCCCTAAGCTTTACTTCTTTTATCTTTATGTCCGGCAAACCGCGGCGCTAATTGCATTGTGCGTATAATATCGCTTATCCACCAAGTAAATAACTCTGACCCATCATGATGGACCAGAAAAAAAGATGCCCATCTGCGATTTCTAGGAACAAAGGAAACAAGGAGATAACAAAAACGTTTGTCCAGTGTGTAAAATGGGCATACACATTCATATACATGAAAAGCAAGTAAAAATTTAAAATACAAACATAATGTTATTATTTATACATGTTTGAGTAATAAGTGAAATTTCATCACAATTGAAAAAATATTTTACATGGCCACTTATGCATACAAGATTGGCAACCAAACATTATAAATAATATTATTCGGGATCTATTTGCCCAAGACATGAAGAGCAAACAAATATTTCCCTATTTGTTTTCAAAGACACTTAACGGGTGACGACCGATTCTTGCAGGCAAAAATACATCCATCAAAATTTGAGACGAAATTCAAGTAAAATTATAAAATCATATATCATACAACTTTGGAGAGCAATATATCAACATATTACACATTTATTAGATAGCAGAACGTAAAATGGTGGATCCGAATAATTAGATAGACAAAATATATATATACATGTTATGCCTTATTTAAAGATGTAACTCTTGAAGTGGCCCCGACTAATGACAATTTGATCTTTATATTCTTAATCATTAATTAGTTTTGGGAGGATTTGGTTTTTTGGTCGATGTTACATGGTAAAACATATGTGTGTGAGAAATAAAAAGGGTGACTTTAATATGCAAATTGATTCAACATCAGGTTAAAATAACAACAAAAATCAATGATTTTATTACAGATAATTCATCCACAAATTTAAAATGCATTTCATGAAAATGATATTTTATCAGCATAATATTTTGGTGGCTATGGTTTCCTACCACTTCCCATAGAAGTACCATTTAATGAGTCACTTCAATACTAATAAAGAAATGCCCTCGCATTTGCGAGGGCCGCCATGCTAGTTACACAATATAAAATGTTTTGGATAGTTGTTTTAGCTAGCCAAACCATTTTATATTGTCGAATAGGAAATACATATTCGGAAGAGACATTGTACTAAACAGGAGCATCGTTGCACTGCGGGGAGATGAAACAGCTCAAAATTTCATCAACCGACACATGGTAGCTTTGGATTGCCGAAGAATTTTGCCATGATGTCGCTACTCAAAGTGACCCAGCTCGTGCAGTCTAGCAATGGCAGAGACCCAGCTCATAGAGATCTAGCCCATATATCGTGGCAGAGACTTCATCCTTTCGACTTAAAACAATCCCTGAATGCACGGGGTTGGTGGCTTTGAACACAGGAGGGGCGCCGGTGCTCCTATACAACGCCTTATGCTTCGATTCCGCGACCGATGCTTAAAAAGCCGCCCACGTGAGCCAAAAATTCTAATTTATCTTTGGTCCGCCTTGCAAATTTTAAAAAGCTCACGCCAAATTGTTCATGAATTCAAAAAAGGTACATGAATTTAAAAATGAAGCATTTCTAAATTTGAACTATTTTCAAAATTGATTTTAAGAAAATATGAACACTTTTTGAAAATGAACCATTTTCAAAAATCTGAACCTTTTTTAAAAAAATGAACCATGTTCAAATTGAACATTTTTCGAATCTGAACATTATTGTAAAAATGAACGATTTTCAAAAATAAGAACATTTTCACGTCTAAGAAAATGAAATGAAGAAACAACCGAAAACATATAAAACGACGAAAACCAGAAAAAACCAGTAAATTGGGGAAAAATGAACCAGAACTTCTAGAATCTTCCCAAAACCAGAAAATCCGAACTGAAGGAAAAATGTCTTGGCCCAATAGTGAAGTCGGGTGGAGCTTGTTGTGCATTCATGGGTATGTGTTGGGTGAATGAACAGACGCAACGGGCGTTGGTTAGGTTTTCCAGGGAGTGCACGAAAGGTGAGCACGCCACAGTCTAAGAATTTGTCCTGACTCACTAAACACACAAGCGGGCCAATCTAGCAGTCTAGCGTTGAATAAAGCTATTCAGTTGAGCAATGATTTAGAAGGGGAGGAGCAATCAGGTTCTGAAAATCAGAAGGATTTTCAACTCCCGCTCACTAGGAAAAAAAGAGTTGTTAATAGAAAGAAAACGGAAGCATCTGCTGTTAGAAGAAGTATCAGACTAAAAACAATTTCAAACAAATCATGAAAGGATCGGTTTGGAATAGTGGGGATTTTAGAGACACGGCTAAGCACTCTGTAGTTACAGAAACTATAAGAGAATTTAGTCTGGATTTTTTTGCTGTTATTGAGACAGGAAGAGATAATTTTTCCCCGCCGTTTCTAAGGAATCTTGCGGGTGGTTTTGATTATAGTTGGTACTGTTTACCACCTCAAGGTAGGTCTGGTGGTATCCTAGTGGGTTTTAATTCCCAGACTTTATGTGTCAAAAGTGTAATACCTGGAGAGCGGTGTGTTAAGTTTCACCTCTCATCTTTGGCTGACAATTTTCAGTGGTCTCTGGTAGTAGTTTATGGTGCCGCCCAGGATGCCCAGAAGGGGGAATTTGTGAAGACGAGCCTCTACCGATTCTGGTTGGAGGTGATTTCAACATTATTCGTCGTCAATGTGAGAAAAATAATGACAATTTTGTAGCAAGATGGCCATTCATCTTTAATGCAATAATTGAGAGTCTAGACCTTCGAGAATTAGATCTCACGGGCAGACAATATACCTGGGCCAGTCGCATGCCGGCACCAACTTACGAGAACTTGGATAGGTTTCTAGCGAGCGTTTCGTGGGAACAAAAATTTCCCTTAGTGAGTGTTAGGGCCTTAACGAGGGCAGGTTCAGATCACACTCCGTTGCTTATCAACTCGGGCGATCAAGCTTTTTTAGGCAACAAGGCCAACTTCTCTTTCGAGTTATCTTGGCTTCGTCAAGAGGGATTCTTTGAGATGGTTAGTAGGGAATGGACAGCAACAAATCAGGGTAGCACTCCCATGGAGGTGTGGCAGAATAAGATCCGCCACCTTCGGTCCTTCCTAAGAGGTTGGGCAAAAAAGCTCAGTAGTGTGTACAAAATTGAGAAGGCACGTCTACTTGAGCTAATTAATTCTCTAGACATCAAAGCAGAGTCATCTCCTTTGAATGATACGGAGAGGGAGGCTATGCGTGATGCAAATGGTAAAGTGGCCACTCTTAGACGTAATGAGGAGTCTAAATGGGCACAGCGAGCTAAGGTAAAACATGTCCAAGAGGGGGGAAATAATACAAAATATTTTCATCTCATTGCCAATGGTAAACATAGAAGGAAAAAGATCTTTCAGTTGGAGCAAGATGAAGGGACTATTGTAGGGCAGGAAAATATTAAAAGTTACATCACAACTTTTTATAAAAAATTGTTTGGGGCACCGGCCCGAAATAATTTCTCTCTAGGGGAAACTGAGATTTCGGATATTCCACAGATTTCAGCGGAGGAGAATGCTCTCCTCTCGGCTGATTTTAGTGAGAAGGAAGTTTATGAAGCAATTATGCAAATCGAAAAGAACAAAGCACCAGGGCCAGACGGGTTCCCAGCCGAGTTCTACCAAAGATTTTGGGATGTTTTAAAACCGGATCTGATGAAAATGTTTGAAAGCTTTGAAAAAGGGGAGCCTCCGCTTTTTCATTTGAACTATGGCAATATCATTCTCCTACCCAAAAAAGAAAACGCAATCCAAATCCAACAGTATCGTCCAATTTGTCTGTTAAATGTCAGTTTCAAAATCTTTACGAAAGTAGGCACGAATAGAGTTATGGAGGTGGCACATAAGGTGATCCAACCAACTCAATCGGCCTTCATGCCGGGGAGTCACATTCTAGAGGGGTGTTGATTCTTCACGAGACCGTTCATGAACTTCAAAGGAAGAAAATGGATGGTGTTTTGCTAAAAATTGATTTTGAAAAAGCATATGACAAGGTCCAATGGCCTTTCCTGCAGCAAGTTTTGCGCTTGAAAGGGTTTAACCATAAGTGGTGCAGTTGGATTGAAAATTTTGTCAGTCGAGGTACTGTTGGTATTAAGGTCAACGATGATCTCGGCCATTATTTTCAGACCAAGAAAGGTTTGAGACAAGGAGATCCGCTATCTCCTATCTTATTTAATATCGTTGCGGATATGTTGGCCGTATTAATTTCGAGAGCGAAAGAGGATGGTCAGGTGGATGGTTTGATTCCTCATCTTGTTGAGGGAGGGGTATCCATTTTACAGTATGCAGATGATACTATTCTTTTCTTAAGTCATGATCTGGAGAAAGCCCTGAATATGAAACTCATTCTTTGCATGTTTGAGCAACTATCAGGGCTGAAAATAAATTTTCATAAGAGTGAGCTCTTTTGTTTTGGGAAAGCAAAAGAGGTGGAGGACCAGTATAGAAGCACTTTTGGATGCGAATCCGGTTCCTTTCCTTTTAGATATTTGGGCATCCCCATTCACTTTAGAAAGCTAAAAAATGGGGAGTGGAAGCCCATTGAGGATAGGTTCGATAAAAAGTTAGCGAGTTGGGTTGGGAAGCTGCTGTCTTATGGGGACCGCTTAATCTTAATCAACTCGGTTTTAACAAGCCTTCCCTTGTTTATGTTATCTTTCTTTGAGGTACCTAAAGGGGTACGCAAGAAGAATGGACTATTTTAGATCAAGATTTTTCTGGCAAAGTGATGGCCATAAAAGGAAGTATAGACTAACCAAATGGAACATCATATGCCGGCCAAAAGACCAAGGGGGGCTTGGGATCGAAGATTTGCAATCTAAAAACAAGAGTTTGCTATGCAAATGGCTTTTCAAACTCTTGACAGGGGAGGGGGTTTGGCATGAGCTAATCCATAATAAATATCTACATACTAAATATCTATCCAAAGTTAAAGTGCAACCGTATGACTCACCATTTTGGAAGGGCCTTATGAAAGTGAAAGATGAGTTTTTCGTTAGGGGCTCCTTTTCGGTTGGGAATGGTGAAAGTATTCGGTTTTGGGAGGACATTTGGTTGGGGAATAAGCCCCTTTCTCACCAATATCCATCCTTCTATAACATAGTCCATCGGAAGGAAGTCTCAGTAGCTTCCGTTTTAGGGAATGTGCCTCCTCCTAATATAAGTTTTAGGAGAGTTCTAACCGGAGAACGGTGGGATAGATGGCTGCATCTAGTTAATCGGTTAATGGACGTTCAAATTACCGCTGCTCCTGATACGTTTTCTTGGGGTTTAAACACATCAGGAAAGTTTACGGTTAAATCGATGTATCTTGATTATCTAAGTGATCATACGAGATTTCTTCGTAAACATATATGCAAAATGAATGTGCCACTGAAAATTAAGATTTTCATGTGGTTTCTTATGCGTAAAGAAATCTTAACTAAAGACAATCTGGCTAAACGTAACTGGGATGGTTCAAAAAAATGTTGTTTTGTGATCAAGATGAGACGATTGAGCATTTGTTTTTATCATGTCCCTTAGCAAAGATGGTCTGGCGTATTGTTTCCATAGCCCTTAATTTACAACCCCCAACTAGTATAAATAATTTGTTTGGTAACTGGTTAAGGGGCGTTGACAACAAGGATAAAGTACAAATACACGTTGGTGTATGTGCTTTACTATGGGCCATTTGGAATATACGCAATGATTATATCTTTAACAATGCAAAATCATTTTCCTTCATGCAGATAATACCGATGGCTACTCATTGGATCCGTTCGTGGTCCTTCCTACAGTCAACGGACAAGCGAGACGCTCTGGATATTGGGTGCAACCGGCTGGAATTGGTTGCGCGGGATATGTACAACCGGTTCAGCTGGCGTTTTGATCTGAGGATATCATGTTGATGCAGTGTCATTTCATGTTATCCGTGTGTTTTAGATGGTTGATATATGTATCAACCCTGTGTGACCCATGATGTAATCTTTTGTAAGACTTGACTTGGAATAAATTAAATAAAAGCCGCATGCATCAATCGATGCAGAGGCTGGGGTGCCCTTTTCTAAAAAAAAAAAAAAAAAAAGACCAACTCAATGTGACATGCCTGACCGAGCTTGAAAGCTGAGCTCAACGTCCAGGCTTAGCTGGAACGGCCCATATGATCGCATCTTCATAATGGCTTGATAAGTCTTTTCCAAAATGACACACATGGAGGACTCTTGATGAGAGCGACGGAGAAAGAATGTGCTTTGGGCATGTGTAAAAATTAATGAGTCAAACTGAACCCAAAACACGACACTCACAAAGATACACTAGACCGCTTGCTCAAAGTATTGCAGCACGTACGATAATGGCCATGATACACTAGTCAATTTTGCATGCCAAAAAAAAACATGTTAATGTTTAGATTCCATTTTAAGAAACCAGAATTTAATTTCATGTTGACCAAAAACAAAGACCCCTGTTAAAGCGAAAGGGAGGTTGAACAGGTAGTCACACTAGTACAGAACGACACATCGGAAACGGGCCAAAAACCCCTTCGGCAACGGAGAAAGGGTCCGTGTCCCCGACCCTGTCACTGATGTTAAGGCCTTCATCGGTAACGGAGGCAAAAAACCGTTTCTGATGAGGTCTCCATTTGGCAACGGTTGGCGCAGACCTCCGTTTCCGATGTATCGGTGCATCAGTAACGGAGATTCTATTTTACTCGTTTGCATTGAGGTTCCTTCAGAAGCCTACAGGAGCAATTCGGTTGCCAATTGACATTCAAAATCTCACAGCAGAAGCACAAAGTTGCTAGCAAATCCATTCATAACGTATATAAGAATTGTCATCATTACATAACATCAAAAAGATGAGTTACACATGCCTCGCTAATCCTATCATTCTCATGCCTGCCTAAACTTAACTTTTATGACACTCCACTCTTCTCCAGCTCCACCTTCTTCCTCAGTTCCGAAGCGCCAAAAACGGAATTCGACCTAGCAAAAGCCTCGAGTAGCGGTTTCATACTTCTCCAAATCACATCTGCTGCCAAATTGCTACACACATACACAAAATAGATGGAGAAGCTAAAAACAAGAAACTACACCGAGCTCACAAGCCTCCTTAGCAAATTAATCCTGCCAAATTCTTCGTACTGAGGCTTGCTCCATCTTGGACGGTGTCGCCGAAAAATAATAACGTCACCGCTGTGACATTTCGGCCACATTGTCCAATACACTCTTAATTAAAAAAGTGTTTTGAACAGTGCAGCGAAACGTCACAACAGCGACGGTTCACGGATATGATCCCACTTTGTATTTAGCTCTTTTAAAACTTGTTTGGATCTGCATGGCGCTTCTGCATATAAAATACATGGATGTTTAGTTAGAAAAGAGCCAAATATGATGCTACATGACATAAATACAATTTAAGATGAAAACAGTTTACACCTTAAGCGCCTATATCCGTGTGCATGCTGTCCGATCAAAACGATTTGGAGGCAGAACTTGAAGGTGATGTTACCTTCAATTGCCTCACTATTTTTATGCATTGTCGCCGAAATATACTATTATTTCATACACTAGCTACATAAAACCATAACGAGAATTAGCACATTGACAAAGGGTTGAAATTAATCTATTCATCATCGGCAGTACTATTAGTGAGGGGTCTATTCATCATCGGTAGTACTACAAAGCGTTGAAATTAATTTACCCTAATAGACTTAAAATAGTGCAAGATTTAGTATTGAGTGATGTATTCATCATCGGCAGTACTAAAAACAAACACAACACAATACTAGACTTCAAATAGTAGACAAGTTTTCTATGCTATTTTAAATAAAATGTAAGATCTAGTGTTGAGGGGTGTATTCATCATCGGCAGTACTACAATACTAGACAGAACACAATACTACAATACTAGACAGTACTACAATACTAGATCGGGTAGATGCTACTTTAAATAAAATGTAAGATTTAGTGTCGAGGGGTGTATTCATCATCGGCACTAGACAGAACACAATACTAGACTTCAAATACTAGACAAGTTTTCTGTACTACTTTAAACAAAATGTAAGATCTAGTCGGCTACATACCCGGGGAAGATGCACGACAATAGACCAGTAGATCCGTGTCGGCGACATACTCGGGGAAGATGCGCGGCGGCTCGCCGACGAGCCGCTGGGGGGGATGCGCGGCGGCTCACGACGCGCCGCTGGGGGGTATGCGTGGCGGCTCACGACGCGCCGCTGGGGAAGATGCACGGCGGCGAGGCCGGCCGGACGCGCCGCTCAGATCTGCGAGATAAGGGTTAGGTCTGGAGCCGCCGCCACACTATGACTGTGGAGTGAGAGTGAGAGTGAGAGTGAGAGCGTTAGGGTTGCCGCAGTGGCACATTTATAGCATATAACATCGCAAACGGAGGCGATAAACAACCGCTTCCTCTAATTTCTTCACTGACACACTGGGCCTACTTACAAAGGATCGATAGAGTAATTGAACTAACTATCTACTCTACTTGTTCTGCTTACGCCCTGCCTCCGCGCCATTGTCATCCGCGGCGCGGCGTCGCTTCTTGCCGGTTGCCTTCTCCTCAAGCGCGTGCTCCTCCTCCTCCTCCGGCTCGTGCTCCTCCTTCTCCGGCCGTGCGTCCTTCTCCGGTGAATCCTCCTCTCGCGCCTCCTTCTCCGGAGCGTGATCCTCCTTCTCCGGCGCGTCCTCCTCCGGCGCCTCCTCCGATGCCTCCTCCTCCGGCGCCTCCTCCGACGCCTCCTCGTCGTCGTCGTCGGCGGCGTCGTATTCTTCCTGGCTAGAATACGGCTCCGGCGGGTCCTCCGGCTCCTCTTCCTCGCGACTCGTCCTCTTCGGAGTCGTCTTCTCCTTCGCGTGAAGACGGCGGGTCCGAGCCATCGAAGTCGTCTTCTACAGAGCGTGAAGATGGCGGGTCCGAGTCGTCGGGGTCCGAGTCCGGCGGCCCATCTTGATCCCACCATGGAACTTCACCGCGGTCTTCCGCGCTCGCGTCGTCGCTCGGGACTTCCTCGTTCTACCACCAGGGTTCCTCCATGGCAGTTGTGCTAGTGTGGTAGATAATGTGGGAGAGAATGAAGGGGAGAATGCGGGACCTGCCTGGCTTTGCGTGGTTCAAGTCACATTTTATTAGCGTCGAGCAGGCGGTTCCAATCACTCGTGAATTAGGCCGCATTGAATAGGCGCGCTTCCAGATTGCAACTGCAATTTCCCAATCACATCGCAAACGGATATACATAAACAACCGTAGCCATAGAGATATATATTGGAAACGGAGACAAATTTATGACCGTTGCCAATACTTTTGGTAACGGAGATATAAAATTCTCCGTAACCAATGTTGACGGACCAGCCTCTGCCAGGCCTCGTCCGCAACGCTAAAATCGCGATTCTCTGTCGCCTAACTCGTGCCGTTTCCATAGAGGGTTATCCGATGTGTCGTTCTGTACTAGTGTCAGGTACTGCTATTAGAGCATCTCCACCGGGGGCCTCCAAATTCATGTCCGGTACCCCCAATGGAGGCCCAATTGGGGGGTGGCGGACATGTGTCCGCCCACGTTTTCGACCGTGCCCACAGCGAGTCGTGCTCGATGTCGACCACCGACTCGGAGAGCACCGCCAGCAACCCCGGGCTGTCGCCGTCGTGCTCATTCCGCAGGTCAGACGGCACGTCGTAGCCATGCGGGATGACCTCCACTGGCATTGCCTCCACCCTGGGGCGACGGAGGAAGAGGCGGCCATGCGGGCGTGGTGGCGAACGCGCTGGCGAACGCTGGCGGCGTTCGCGGATGGAGATGCCGCCTCCACGACGCGGCGGTGAGCGGCGCTCCTCCTTCACCACCTGGCGCCGCACGAGGCGCGGTGGAGGGAAGCGCGGCACCGGAGGAAGGAGGCGGAAGGGGATGGCGCTGCCTGTGGCAACGTCTCGGCGCGCGGCTTCGATCGTGGAGGCGACCGTGTGGCCGGTTGCCCCCCACCAGGCTTTGCGGCCGGCAGTGTTGTAGCGCGTCTCGCGCGATCTCGGGCCGTCGTTGGTGGTGATGACCGCCGCCTGCTCGCGCTCGAAGCGCTGCATCCAACAGCCCCAGTTGTCCTGGCCGTCATCATTCTCGGGGAGGCACCGCTCTGCCGGCGTCATCCAGCTCCGCCGGCGAGCGATGAATCGCCTCATCTGCTCGGCCGTGTCAGGCAGCGGAGGCACGGGAAGGCCACCGGCCGAGATGGCCCAGTGCTTGGGCAGGGGGCAGTCCGGAGGGGCGAGGGCGCCGGCTTTAACATGGCGATGGGCGGTGCGCAGGCGTAAATGTGACGCGTGGGGAATCCGCAATGCCGGCTGCGTGGCCTGGCCGCCTGGGGAGCCGTCGCGTCACCTGGCCTCCGTTAATGGCTTGCGTGGGAGCAGGCGCACCGGCGTGTCCAGTCCCGGCGCGTTGGAAACCGCCTACGACTGTGCGCCATTAACGCGGCCACACCGGCCTCCTGCACAACACGATTAATAACGCCTGTGCGGGGCTGTGCGTATGACGGGCGGGCCACCCCTGTCAGGCGCATGTCCGCCCCCATGTCCGGCACCCCCATGAGGGCCTCCAAACTTGGAGGCCCTTTCGGGGGGTGCCGGACACGATTTCGCTTGGGGCGACCCTTTGGAGGGTACCGCTGGTGGCGTTTTTGGCCGTGCGGACCCCCAATGAGCCTTTGGGGGGTCAATTGGATGCCCCCGGTGGAGATGCTCTTAGGGACTTAGAACCACGTACTCCAATGCACCACTAGCTGGATACTTGTGGCATTGACAAATCAGCTCTGACATGAAACCGCTGACCTATGGCTATGTGCATTGGCTCACCATAGTTACTGGTGTGCACCTAGTAATGGAGTATGTACCAGAGTAGTTCACTAATAATTTATAAAGCAGCTGAAACAATCTGCCGAAGGACACACATGAGACATGCCCTCCTACATGGCTTATAAAAGAAGCACATGCTAGATAGCCTTTTTTCAAGGGTGTGCATCGAGATGATGTGAATGCACCATAAATCTTAGCGGTGTAACTAGTTAGGATATCGATGGAGTATGTATTTAGCTAGGATAAAGAGAGTCTCCAACGACGAAGAAGGGGCATTTAGGGTGCCTATAAGAAGAACGCTAAAGTAGTCGGATTGGGGGGCAATGGGAACGAAGACGTCTGGCTGCATTCATGGCTTCGCTCCATGAATATTCCATGATAAGGTTAATGATCACATAGAGGAACAGTGAGAGCAAAAGAGTGCCAGAGAACACGACCAGCTGCGAGTGTTTTCTTGATATATAATGAAATCATCTTTATCCTTATGTAATCTTTACATGGTGATATGCAAACGGAACACAAACTTTACACAGTAAATTACAGCACCAGGCCAAAATTAACCAATGAAAACTTATAAGAAACAATCAATAACTACTCATGCTGCCAGAAAAAAAAACAGCAGTTAGAAATCACAATAATTGTTGTATAGCATGTGAAGTTCATGAATCTCTATTCATGTAGAAGACAAAACTCTTGAAGAGGTGGCATTTAAGAAGCATGTTGATAAGATAATTCCAAGTAACACCTATTCAGTGGTGGAGCAGATCATCGATATATCAGAGCAAAGTCTAGATATACTTCGTTGTTCGGCTTTCATCCGTCATCCTTGAACTATCAACCCCAGTAGTATTTCAAGGGAGATCACATTCTTAGCATGAGTTTACAACCTAGGGTGCGGGTTGGGCCTATGTATTGTTGTCCCAATGGGAATGTTGGTACCATTAAGAAAGGACAATTTTGAATTTAAGCAAAATGGAATAGTTAAGCTTGGTATGCCATTAGTAACAAAACCGATTTTGTGGGCCGTGCCGGCCGTGGGTTATATTGGCTTGCTTGAAGGCACGTGATCAAATCATGCCAGACTATCCACATTGTGCCCTATTTTATTGTCTCTATTAGTGACCCTTCGCGTGAAATAAACAAAAGTCGGGATTTTTTTTTAAACGGTAACCAAAACCTCAGAGTAATTAATTGTCCTTCTTATTTAGAAAAAATCAACAATGTAAATTTTGATTCTTCGATGCCAACATTTGTGTAGCTGTGCTATTTAATTCAGAGCACTAGTGCACATACACGAACAAACCAAAGCATCCCACCTGCTTTATCTGGTTATGTCGGACACAACTACCATTCAAATTTTGTTGTACTTCAGACCTCGACATCGTTTGGTTGGCAATTTAAATGACATATGTATGTGCACACTTATATTGCTGAGGGGGTTAGTGTTACGTGTGCTGAAAATTTTCATCCAGTGTCTGTCTCATCTCCTTGTTCTCATTTCTTAATGTCCATGCGGACACGTAAGATTATGGTCATAGGAGGTGTCAGGAGACTCTGGAATACAGCGACCTCGGTATTAGCTCCGTGCGCGCAAGGGAGAGAGGAAATTCCACAAACAGAGTATAGAGCGTTCAACTTCTTCCCCTAAGCAAGATTGACTGTTGCTCTCTACTTTGCACATGTAGCCCCTCGCAGAGTATGGTATGGGTACTGCTGTAGGCTAGGGCATCACCGGAAGGGTAACACCGCCCAAGGCGGCTGAACAATCCGCTAAAGGCGCAGTTGATGATGATGGAGATGAGGAGGCGACGGAAACGTAAAACTTTAAATGTAGTCGTAATCATCCTTTTCACTTCACGGAGGGGTAATACTAGGATACATATATGTCAATGTGTTAAAAAAAGACTAGAACTTCTAGATGGAGCCTGAGCTACACATAGCACTCTGTTTTGTAAAATGAGAAACACAAACTTGGCCCGAGCTACACATAGAGCTTTCGTTTTTCTCTTGCAAAGTACAAAATCAGATTCTGGAATTCCAAAAAATTTGAACAAAATCCTGGATTAATTCATTAGTTTGTTCTACAAACATGCAAAACAGTGTTGTGAATGGTGAACAACGGCGGTTCACCATCATTTCTATCCTACCCCAAACATCATATCTTTTTGAGAAAAGAACCCAATCACATCTCATCACTCTCTATGACATCGGCGGGATACATTACTTAGGCAAGCCAGGGTGTGTCGGTGGAAAGTAATCGGCATGACGACGTGTGACAATAATCTGTCATTAGCGTCCACCGGCTCATGGGCCGCATATTGGGCAAACCCAACTGTCGCGGCGTGCTAGATCCAAGAACGTGCGATATCCACGGAGAGGGAATGGACAAGCTGACTGCTACTTAAGGAGAGGAACAACCTTGGGATTGGCATCGACCAACGGAACCCTGATTTGAATCTCTGCTCATGTATCTCTGCTATACTATGTCCCACCCGGCCTGTACTTCTCAATCCCTTGATTGCTGAGAATCCTTGTATCTAGAACCATAATTCAAGTATGGAATCGAAGAGAGAGTAACACCTGACACAATCCATGCCATAATTTTTTAGTGCTGAACTTACTTAATTACTATTTGTACCTCCATGCACCTTTTCTTCATGATTGCATTCATGGACACAAACCATCCCAGTTGCATTCGTGGCTTTATAAAGGCAGCATGAGCCTAGTTAGCTAACCTTGGTGAGATGAGAGGAAGAATACATATTCAAACAGAAGAAGGCTGCCAGCTATCTTCACGCCATGAATAAATCCGTCATGTCGAGTGGCATGGGATTGGGAGGTGACGGGAACTCATGCACATGGTCTGTCCAAAAATTTCTCACCTTTGGGAAAAGTAAGACACCAACTACGGATGGAATACCTAATGGTAAAAAGGGCTTAACAAGAGATGCAGGGATATGCTGCTGAACATGCGCGCACTGACGTTCACCATATGGGTCTTGTCCATGTTTGTTAATATGTCACCGTGTCAGACATATATTCTTTTTCGAAAAGGATACAACCCATCGTCTCAATCGATTGATTCATATCACCATTTTTTTGCATTATTAAGAGTATGTGGTGAGACAAATATGACCCGACTAAGCGAACTGAGCCTAGCTCAGCTGGTTGGTTCCTTGTGGTGGAACCGACCCACCCAGGTTCAAGTCCCAGACTTGGCATGGGTGCTCGCATTTTCCTGGATTTTCCAGGATTTAACCGGCGCTATGCTTTCAGTGGTAGGTGACGTGCCCGTCAACAGCGAGGCGCCCGTGGTGACTTCGTCAACCTCAAGATCTGCCGGACCAGTCTCTCGGAGGTGCTCATAGGGGTAGGGTTTGCGTGCGTGCGTTCATAGGGGTGTCTGTACGTGCGTGTTTGTGAGCGTCTGCGTCTGTACTGTGTTTCTCAAAAAAAATATATATATATATGACCCGACCAAGAGCAGCCACAAACATGCATTAACATGCAGACCTAATATCAGATCTTCAGTCGCCCTTGCTGCAAAAATCACGTGCAACCATTTCTATACGGTTGCACCCAGTATTCTTATCATGGCGTCTATCATCCCCCTAGAGATAGGACCACATACATATCTAGTGTGTGGCTGAAGATATGACCTGCAAACAAGAGTTAGATCCAATCTTGTTAAACACCATATAGTTACGCATATATGGCTCATAGTAGAGCACAGACCCCGACTCTGATTTGGGCTTTAAATTTCTTCGCATTCCCCTCAAACAATTCGCAAACTAACTTTTTCTTTTTTCCTTTCTCTTCTTTTCTCTTTTGGGCTTGCTTGTGCTGTGGCCCCAGCAGTGGTTTCGGTTGTATCGGTTGGTTGCTATATTAATATAGCGGGGCGAAAGCCTATTTCGAGAGCAGACAACCCGGTAATCTCTCATCTGATAAAAGAGTTGTTATTCCCCTAAGAAAGCAAAGTGGAAATTTTGCGGCCTCATCTCATTACATAAAAAAATACCCACGGTGATTCATAGTTGCAGCCTAGCACAGTACACAATCAATAGTTACATAAATGCAGTCCACATGTGTTGCCGCCTTTTTACCAAGGCCACTGCTACATGTAACCAACACCTGACACAGAGGTAAAACCTGTGTAGCCATTCTTCATCGCCACCAATACACACAGGAAGAACCTGCAAGGTCCAAATACAAAGACTTGACTGTGAAGAGACCCGAATTGGTTAATCCCCACGTAAACCTGTCCGATTGATGTATAAGTTGTACATCCATCAAACAGGTGACCAAATGAAGGAATCTTGTCCATTTGTTTCCAGTTCACCCTCTCCTAAAACCTATATATGTTTAGTGGAGAAGCATTAGTCAAAACTGTAGCCACCGAAACTTGTTTTGGTTGGACTATGTTATACAAAAATGGATATTGTAGAGATGGGGGTTATCCCCGAGCCAAATATCCTCCCAAAAATGGACAATTTCTCCATTTCCAAGAATAAACGACCCTCTCTTGAAAAATCTTCTTAATTTGATCTAGGTTACAATGATTCGATTCCAAAAAGTAACTTTCTGCGTAATTCAAGTCCAGTCGTAACCTATACACATATCTGACACAAATTGCAAAATATTGTTTTGCTTGTGTGCGGAATTCTCAAACAAGAGACAAAATTTTGTTACAACTGTTTTATAGAGGCATGCAGCAAGAAGTACGCACCCTGTCAATATAGAAAATCATAGCGGACAGACACTCTAGTTGAAAAGGAGTTCCTATGCTAGAAGAATACGACATTTCGTTTCACTTCGAATTATGGGCGATGCATGCACATGAGCGAGGAGTTACACATAGATAGAAATACGCACGCACCTGTAGAGTTCTACTATAATAACTAAGCACCTGTTAGATTAATTACAAGATGAGATGACTGAAAACCCCTATGGACCATGATTTTGGTTACCGGTCGGGAAAATCCGGATACCGGTCGGTAACCGGATATCCCGAGCACCCTCGGGAAATGGTCATACCGGACGACAAATGCCGAAAATTTGAATTTTAACGAAAACTTTTGGTAAATGGATAAACTGAGAACCAAAAAAATTGAATTTTGAATTTCGGATTTCAAATTCGTCCGGTAACCAGTCGGATTTTCCGGTAACCGTGGTAACAAGAAATCCCGGCCACTCTCGGGAATTTTTTTCTACCGGTAACCAAAGCCTTGCTATGGACCACAGCCGATCAGCAACGTTTGGAATTCGCCAGGGCACATACTCAACTTTGCGCAATTTATTAAAAATTGCCTGACATGACAAATACATGGAACATGCATGCCCGCCGATGGCTCTATATGAGCAGCACAAGCTTGTTCGTCTCGGGCAAACGTGTAATAGAGAGAGACCCTCCCCAGTCGAGAGTTGCCTCTTAACATTTGTTCAGATAGAAAATCAACTTAGCTGTGTGTTGTAGGGTTGGGAGGCAACGTGGATTAGGATGCACGACTTTGGGAAAAATTCTGCACAAATGTCCATCACCCTACGTCAGCTTCAACACCTCCGACTAAAAGTTGGCTGACAAGTTACATTAGAGTACGGTTAGGGATTGTCTCTAGGGAATATAGTAGGAAAAAAGGAGAGTGGCGTTTTGATGCCGGGGCACCTATGCTCTCTCCAACTGTACTACTAAGAGAATCCGAGTACATAGGGGGTCTGGCCCTGCTGCTTTTTCGGTGGCATACGACCTCTCGATATAGCGCAAAGTTGTTCTGGGAGCTCCTATTCAGTGTCTCAATCACTGGTTAGCGTGACTTCGCCCGCGCTCCCGCTTCCTGGGCTTGGCCCATTACTAGTTCACGCTCCCATTAATGGGCCACGAAATTTCTTGTGTTCAACTGGTTCGCGTTCCGTTTAAACGTGAAAAAATTCAGGAATAAAAAAACTTTCCAGATTTTAAAAAAATGGTCACAATTTTTTAAATCTTGAATTTGACAAAATGTTTAATGAATTGGAAAAATAGTTCGTGAATTTACAATTTCCTAAATTTGAAAAAATTCATGTAATTGAAAATGGTTCACGAATTTAAAAAATGTTCACGAATTTAAAAATCATGAATTTGAAAATGGTTCATGAATTTAAGAAATGGTTCATCAATTCAAACCGTGTTGAATTTTACAAAGTTCATGAATTCAAAAAATGGTTCATGAATATAATTTTAAAAAGTTCAGGGATTCAAAAAATGGTTCATGAATTTGAAAATTGTTCATGAATATAATTTTAAAAAGTTCATAAATTAGAAAAATGGTTCATAAATTTGAAAATGGTTCATGAATTTAATTTTAGAAAGTTCATGGATTTGAAAAATGGTTCAAGAATTTGAAAATGGTTCATGAATTTAAATGTGTTCAATTTATAAAGTTCATGAATTTTGAAAATTGTTCACAAATTTGAACACTTATAAATTTGAAATATTTTCGAATGTATGAACATTTTTTAATTTTAAAAAATTCAAAAACTATAAACGAAAAAGAAAAATACATTAAAACAGGAAAATAAAAACTGTCAGAAAAAAGCAGGAGGAAGAAAAAACAGGCAAAAACTGTCCCGAAGCTAAAATCGGAAAGAACCAGCACCATACCCGGGCCGGCCCACTTAACGTTCGCGTAGGCGTTTCCGTGCTAACCTTTTCAGCGGACGCTGAATAGGATTTGCCAGTTGTTCTTGGCAAAAACACGTAATGGCTTCATTGTGTTGGGTCGAAAGTGACTGTCGCTGGTGTCGAAATGGGCTAAACGTGATGCCGTGGATGGCAGTAGTTCCAGGTCTATGTTTGTCTAAACGAAAGTTTCAGGACCGCAGGGACGCTTATATGTTTCATGTACCTTGTAATATGTTTGGGTAAGGATGAGTAGACGATCAGTGATCCTACGGGTATGCTATGGCCGGACATGAGAGGTTGCAAACTTGCTAGGGTACAGATGGTAAAATGACTGGGATATAAACTTAAAGTGGGGCACTTTCAGATCATGGTTACACTTACACCGGACTATAAACACAAGCGGCACAGTACACATACGAATGCCACTAAACTAGTCCCACTTGTTCGCTCCGAGGAGCATCTTCACAGCGTCGAGTAGTAGTGATGTCACAAATTGGTTAATCAGGGGCCTAGGAGGCCAATCCTTGTCATTACTAGGATTGGCACTAAATTTGGGTCTTTTTCGGTCAATCAACAACTAGAGATGTGATGGTAGGGCCATCAAAATTATACGTACACTTACCAAACTTCCCACTCTTAGAGCCGATTTGTACTTTCATTTTGCACCTAAGTCGCCCAGTTGAAAAATGTTGAGTCAGACCTTCTCGGTGTAAGCCTTGGCTAGCAGCAACTTTTTCTTCTCAACGTTCTTTAATGAAATTATGCATTAATCGGCAACCGATCATCAAGGTTTTCCATCTTCAGATAATGCTATAAGCTATGGATAGACCATTTAATACAGTGAAGCTCAAGCGGCCATTTATTTCTATATGTACGACGATCTTATGCCCATAGACAAATTCTTATGGAGCCACACCATGTCATGACGTTCTCTGAGTCCGTAGAATTTCGGATAGTACTTCATGCCACCTAGTCTTGGATGATCTGCGATTTTCTTGTAGGTCAAACCTTTATAGTTTGACGGGCATATCCATTGGTTTGCACATAATAGGGAGATGCATAGATCAATTTAATATCGTAAGTTCGCCAGACTGTTTTAATTATGCAATTTAACATGCATAGCCACCAACAAACAACCTATCTTGAAAGGCACCCCACCCGCATTCTGGAGATCAATTAATTGGGTAGATTCACCATACAAATTTGACTGTACTTGAGACATTCACACTTTGTAGAGGGCTACAAATGGACATCTCCATGAGACCATGAGGCACACTGAACGTAAAGGCGATCAGTTCTATGTTCCACAATGCTCTTTTGTCACACATGGTACACCCAGCCCAATTCGACATAGTGTCACAACACACACATGCGCGCACACTTGCAGGTAGCCTTGATGTTTTCTTCCAGTGCCTAGCTCCCCCAACCCCCTGGTTCTCAACATTTCTACATGATCATGCGGCGCTCTGGCACGACAGACCAAACGTCATGCATATGGCCGTCAGGCAAGTGAATGATGACACTATGGATTTTTCCATTCATCGACTATCCAATGCGGTTATATGCTATTATGGTATGTGGAAAGGATATTACATGGTATAAATAGTAAAGAACTTCTGTGAGTTGTCAAGAGCACGCATGGTCTCCATGCGTAACATGGATGTCCCAATGTCAGGCCAGTCAACATACCACCGTTAGTAGTCATTAACTAAGCACCACAGAAAATTGCCGTGTGCCTTCCGACTGACCGTGAACATTTCATCAGGGTATACGGCAAATGCATAGCTTACCGTAGTCGATCTTGAGTTCTTAGGGTAAATCCATGAAACATCTCATGGCAAATCGATGCTCATGGATTTAAAAGCTCACGGAAAACTACTGACACATGACCATTAATTTTCCACAAGCATTTTAACAGCTCACGGCAAATTGATTTTTCCATTTTATTTTTTTATTTTTCTATTCAATGCTCTATTATTTTTTGTTTCATTTTCTTATTTTCTTTTCTATGACCTATCCTAACCAAAACTAAGATAAATATATTGTTGTCTATTCCCTTTCGTACCGATAAAGGGGTAGATGACACTGTGCCCACATTATAGTGTTTCGCCCGAAACAGCGTGATAAAGTGTCCAGAACCATTCGACACTTCCGTGTGGTACCTAGTATATGAGAGTATTGCAAGGTGGATGATGCGATACACAACTGTACGGTTCTAAACTTATAGCGCGAAACCCCGGAAACCTAAAACGAAGGCCGAGCTATATATATGCATTTCTTGTTTCAAAAAATTGAATCTGCATTTCTTGTTTCAAAAAATTTCAAAACAAATCTCAGGTGTAGATAATATCCTGATCTACCATCGTGCAAAATATTAACGAAAAGCTCGTAAATTTTGACCTGTGTAAAACAGATAAATTCGAACAACTGGAGCAATGAACAGTCAAGATGTTTTCTTAGAGTTTTGCCTCTATAGATTATATGTGATTGGGGGGCAATGGGGACATGGAAATGTGAGTGTAATATTGCATAGACACAACCTTCTCTCGTTTGTAATGTACCAAATTGTTCTACTTGCCAAAAAATCACTCACAATATCAAAACGGAAATGGGTCTTGTATGGGCTAGATTTTGTTACCCGGCTGTAAATATAGATATTTGCTTGCTGCACATTGAGAACATCCAAGAGCTATCCCCAGGGGCACTCGAGTTTAGATGAGGAACAAAAATGCAACACGTTGGTACAAAATGGCAGCGCCATCGTTCAATTGGATTGTGTCGCATATGTAACCGAGCCGCACTTGATCGTAGGATGCATCCTAGTTAGCCTAGTGTCATACAAATTATATTATGCCTTATTTTTAATACCTGTTGATGACCATGTGTATATAATTAAGTATATTAGTGTTCATTCACAAACTATTTTTTTTCAAGTGAGATATACTAATAATAACCGCGAGAGTTAAATGCAAGAGTCTACACTTGAAGTGATTCAAAGCAAGAAACAAGAAGAATTGGATGCCATGAAGAAGAGCCATGAAAAACGGATGAAATCTTGCTAAAATAAGGAGGAAATGAACAACCTTACCATTTCTCTTACGGAAACAAGCAACTCACACATAAGCATCCTATATAACTCTTGGTGCATGAAGTCCATTGTTATGTGATAATTGAATTTCATATTAACTTGAGAGGATATATATATGTGAGGAGGTGTATATACCCGCGGAAAATATCGGTTGGTAATTCTCAGCTTTTATGATTTAATTAGTGCAAGCATCTACTTTGTACTCTACTACACAACCCCACAATTCAGAAGTTAACACGCATGTTACTCTTTATATATAGACTAGCGAATCCTCTGTATACATAGACTACTGACTTTCGCTCCATGTCATGCACGATTTGATTCCCAAGATCCATCATACAGGCATCGTGAGGTCTATGGAGACATAGCTAGGAATATGAGGCACTCGGAATATTTCAAATACTTGAAGTCTGACTGTGACAATGTTCTATCTTGACTTGCTCATTTATAGTATAAGATTCACACGGTATGTTATGGTCCAGTCAGTTTACAATCCGGATAGGGGTCCAATTGAAACAGGTGTGCCAACTAAACCACTTGCCAGCATCGTCACTGGAGCTCACATATTCCTTAGCGACGCGGGCCATGTTAGCTGAAGGGTTCTGTGTTGCCAGTCGGATGGAACATTGGTTGCTGGTTCTACAAGTGGAGCGGCAGTCAATGTTGATGATAGCAAGAACATGAAGAAGAAAGACAAAAGCATTGATAAAGTGAAGTGTTTCCGCTGTAATTTGCTTGGGCATTACTCAATTGATTGCTCTGCGATCTTATGCGATTTCTGTAGGGATGCCGATCATGCTAATGATGACTGTTCGCTACACAATGCCCCTAAGCCATCTCTGTCAGTGTATGGTTTTGCTCATGAGGAGCTCATGTTTTTTGCTGTGTCCAATTCAGAGTCTTATCGTCCACGGTCGAACAGTGGGAGGACAGGAAGGATTACTGTCACCGGTGGCTCTCTTTCGTCTGACGAGATTGTCTCAGTTTTGCGTTGGGTGGTAATGGATGATGATTTTCCATGGGATGTTCAGGTGCACGGAGACAATGTGTATAAGGCCGAGTTTCCAAGCAAGATGGAGCTTATCCGTGCTATGCGCTTCGGTTCTTTTGAAGCAAAGGAAAACAGCAAGATATTTATTAAATTTACTGAGTGGAAAAATGAGGTCAAACCAACGCAGCGTTTGGAGAACGTCTGGCTCCTTATTAGTGGGGTGCCAGAAGGTTTGCTTGATGATTATCTGGCACTTTGGGGGATGGTAGGCATGTTTGGAAAAACAAAAGCTATTGATATGGCCTATACTAGGAGACATGAGGTGGTTCGTGTGACTGACATTTCCGCTATTCCTTATCACAAAATAATCATGTATGAAGAGGAAGGGTATAGGCTCTCAATGGAGATTGAGATGACTGATGAGGACGTGGATATGGTAGAAGGTGATGATGGTGGAGACAACGGAGGTAATGAGCAAGGAAAAGAAAAGCAAAAGGGAGCTCAGCTTGAGGATGCAGGAAACAACCTAGCTGAACCAAACGAAAATGGCGATGCTAAGACTGCAATGCCGGGGTAGTGCTCCCTGATTCTATCACCAAGATGATATGTTCAACCTAGCTGAACCAAACGAAAATGGCGATGCTAAGACTGCAATGCCGGGGGTAGTGCTCCCTGATTCTATCACCAAGATGATATGTTTGCAACCAAGCATACGGTTTGGAAGCTTCTCATATAGATGGAGTGACTTGGTGGAAGAGGAGGAAGAGATCTCTAGGATGGCAGTTTTGAAGAATGTTGGCAGGGTGTTATTCCAATCTCCGAAGAGTGGTAATAATGCTGCTGATATTGTGATCAAAGAGGAGACTGTAGTTCAGCAGTCTCGGCTCAGTTACGACCCGGGACAAAAGGTCTCGCACGTGGCCGCTGGCCTGCGCGCGTGATCGAGGACCTTTTGTCCCGGTTCGTAATACGACCCGGGACAAAGATCTCCCGCGTGGCAGCCTCTAGCTTTTTTGTATTCCCGCCTTATTTATTATTTAAATGTTGCAAAATATATGGTTAATTAATTACAAATCAGAAAAATGAATATAGCATATCAAAATGTTCATAAAAAATATCTATCTAATAAAAATATACTTTATTCTTTATGAGAATTTGATCATATTAATTACATGGAGATCACAACCGGGACTAGAGCCCTTCTATTTGATTACATGGAGATCGTAACAGGGACTAGAGCCCATCTATTCTATTACATAGAGATCATACCCGGGACTAGAGCCCGTCTATTCGGTGCAATTGTATTTTCCCTTTGGGTTTATGACATGGTCATTCAAAAATCCCGCAATTTCCTCTTGAATTGGTAGAAAGCACTCCTTTATTTGCAGCTTACTCCGCATTCTATCACACTATAAAAGAAGGAGGTCAATATGAATATCAATCATCATTACAAAAATTATGAATGACACTCAACACAACTGATAGTAATAAAATAGAATTATGAATATATTTATTCACGCACTTCTATCCATGTCGATACGTTCCGCTCACTGACCTTCCGGCGAATCCACTCGCAAACGAAGTATGCACACAAATTGGTCCCCGGTGGCTGCCTCTCGCAGTACTTTACGAGAATAAAATTCAATCAAATAATAATCAAGCATGGTATAATGGTATTGAAATTAGAATTAAAGAGATGCGCGAACGTACCTAGCTCGTACTACTTACCTTGGGATGCTGAATACTAAGCTTCTCTTTAAATTCACCTTGTGTCCTCTTTATAAAAAATTTCCAAATCCTACCCGACAAAAAAAATCAATAAATGAGTTTATCTACGTCTAGGATTTTTTTTGGAATTTTTTGAAAAACAAAAATTTAGATCCAATTTATTTGGAAACCGAGCTACATATAGCTTGGCCTCCAAAATGCCACACTCCGCGAAACCCCCATTTTGAGACTTTTAGGGGAATCTTTCAAAATCTTGGGTTACTTTTGTGTTTTCCTAGTTCTTATGAACCTACCCTAACACAAACAAATAGAAAAGTCTAATGGTCTACCGCCTTTTCGAACCCGATGAAAGGGGTAGAAGACGTGAGTACATGGGTCAGGTGACAATGAGAAACCCTCTGACACTTGTATGTGGTCCTAATATATGTATATGAGAGTACTGCAAGCTGGAAACGCCAAGCTAATACAAAGTTGTGAGGTGTCACATCCGATGTGGAGTAGCTCATGCAATTTCCATGGAGTACACAGCTAATAATTTTGTTTTATGAGACACGGGGGCTTCCTTTTATAAGCACAAACCAGTCACGACAAATATTTTTATAGATCGGCCCTTGTATGCTGCGGACACTCAACCCGTACCCAAATTTTCCAGTTTAGCTTTGCTGTTCGCATCGTAGTGCTTGGTTTCACCAGAGCGTCTGTGTCTCGCGTATATACGACTGGGAAACAACAGGAATACGGATGGTTGGAGCACTAAAAAAGTGGGCACGATGTTGATCACTTCTTGCACCATACCCAGAGCCAAATCAGTGAACCAACAAAATATTGTGCCGGAGGGTAATACTGTAGATTTTTTTTGGGCATTCTGTCGAAAAGATAGTGTCCAGCATAAGCTGTGCCAGATACGCCTGAGCTGGCTGCATTGTGGGCACCTATGCTCTCTACAATACAACTGTACTATTCCAGACCGGAGCGACATAACGCATGTGTTTCAACAGGACATAAAGCTTATGCATGTACCTTGTAATGTGTTTGGGGAAGGATGCAGTAGGCGTTCAGTGATACTACGTATACGGATATGCTATGACCGGACATGAGAGGTTACGAACTTGCTAGAGTACACATGGTAAAATGACTGGGATATGAACTTAAAGTGGCAGTTTGAGATCATGGTTACACTTACACCGTACTATAAACACTAGCGGTACATAACAATACTAATGCTAGTAAACTAGTCCACTACTTGTTCGCTCCATCCACCATCTTGACAGCGCCGAGAACCAGTGATGTCACAAATTGGTTAATCAGGACACTAGGAGGCCAATCCTTATCATTGCGTGGATCGGCACTAACCTTGGGTCGGTGTCGGGTCGAGCGACAACAAGAGATGCGATGATAGGGCCATCAAAATTTGATGTACATTTACAAATCTTCCAACTCTTCGAGCCGATTGGGAGGATCATTTTCCACCTAAGTCACCTAGTTAAAAAAGTGTTGTGTCAGACCTTCTCGGAGTAAGCTTTGGCTACCCGCAACCTTTTTCTTCTCAACGTTCTTTGTGGATATTAAGCATTTATCGGCAACCTCACCTAGGTTTTCCATCTTTAAATAATGGTAATCAGCTATGGATAAACCATAGATGATCTAGAACACTTAGGGTAAATCCAAGAAACAGCTCACGGCAAAACAATGCTCACGGATTTAATAGCTCACGGAAAACATGTGACATGTGGGACTATCAATTCTCCAGCAAATTAACTTTTCCATTTTGTTTTGTTTTTATTTTTCTATTGATTGCTCTATTATTATTTTGTTTCTTTTTTATTTTATTTTATATGACCTATCTTAACACACATAAATAGAAAAATATGATTTTCTATTCCCTTTCGAACTGGTAAAGGGGTAGATGACGCGGGGGCCAGATGATAGTTTTTCGCCCGAAACAACGCGAGAGAGTGTCTAGAACCATACGACACTTCCGTGTGGTTCCTAATATATGTATATGACGGTGTTGCAAGGTGGAAGAGGTGATACACAGCTATGAGATGGCACTTCATTCACAGACATGAGTATCATGCAGTAAGGTTCTAAACTTATAGTGCGAAACCCTCATTTTGAGACTATCTAGGAATCTTTCAAAAACTTGGGTTACTTTTGTGTTTTCTTTGTTCTTATGAACCTACCCTAACACAAACAAAAAGAAAATTCTCATGGACTACCGCCTTTTCGAACCCGATCAAAGGGGTAGAAGACGTGAGTACATGGGTCAGGTGATAATGAGAAACCCCCTGACACTTGTATGTGGTCCTAATATATGTATATGAGAGTGTTGCAAGCTGGAAAAGCCAAGCCAATACCAAGTTGTGAGGTGTCACATCTGATGTGGAGTAGCTCAATTTCCATGGGAAACCGGAGTGGCAAGACGTGAAGGTGGTTGGTTACTTATCTTGGCAGCCAGCCACACCTAGCTTACAGCCCTGCATGTACTTACATAGTACACAGCTAATAATTTTGTTTTATGAGACACGGGGGCTTCCTTTTATAAGCACAAACCAGTCACGACAAATATTTTTATAAATCGGCCCTTGTATGCTGCCGACACTCAATCCGTACTCGAATTTTCCAGTTTAGCTTTGCTGTTCGCATCGTAGCGATTGGAGCACTAGAAAAGTCGGCACGATGTTGATCACTTCTTGCACCATCCCGGATTCAAATCAGTGAACCAACAAAATATTGTGCCGGAGGGTAATATTGTAGAATTTCTTTTGGTCATTCGGTCGAAAATATAGTGTCCAGCATAAGCTGTACCAGCCTACCAGGATACGCCAGGGCTGGCTGCATCGTACAGCCCTGGCGAGTAAGATAGAGAGGTAGACACCGCCGCACCGTACACGAGCAAGAGGAAATGTGGAGTGTGATTCAGTAGCAGATTTTACTGTTCGGAATGGCCGGCAGTAAGATCCAGAGCCTCCCTATCCGGGTCGGCAAGAGCAACTTTGCTGATTTCGATAAATTTATTGAGGAGCCAATAACGAGCTCTCTACAGTCATGTGCCGACTGGAAGCACGCTCGACAAATCACAAAACATGCATGATTTCGATAAATATCATCGTTGTCTACCTTCCGCCTCCATCCAGAGTGCTCAGCCCGGTGCGGCAGTGCCTCACGCACCTCAGGAGCATAGGTACGTAGGACGCCAGCGAGGTAGGACGGCGCCATCGCAGAGCGGGCCTGAAGGAGTCCTACTGAAAATTTAACATAAAAAGCGAAGATGAAAAATACCCTCACCTTTGCCTGGTGCATGTCTCTTTTGCTAGTCTCAACTTTGTTAAGAACACCAGACAAATTAGCTATGTGAAACGAGATATCAGAATTCGGCCTAGACTACAGCTCCATGTCCTAACAGGCGACACCCCGATATCACATTTGATCACATCGATGCTTTAACCGTCCAAAGTGTTTCGGCAGCAATTAGGATGGTAGCGAACTGACAGCACTACAAAAACACCAGACAAGTTTGGCCGATGTATTTCCCACCGAATTTAAAGCAAACTTTTATTTACTTTTCCAGTTCCGGCAATACAGGTATAACAATATTTATCTAGTTGACTGTTGGCAGCACAAATGGGCCAATTTATAACCTGTCGAGACCGACATATGTATTTATAAAGGATGTCACCCTGTGGCTCATCAAGAAAATTATGAGTTGTACAACATCTTCTCATCTTTCACACCTTCTCCCATGCATTTATCACAGATTTATACCTCTTGGACATTTCATCGAGCACGTTGTGGGCGTTGGCATTAATGACAGTGGAGGCAGCAGCTAACGTGGAGGATGCCTAGGAGAAACTATGTGGCCTATCATCATCTTCTTCCTCTATAGCGACGGGCCACTGGCGATTGATTTGGGGAGTCGGTTCCTCGGCACCGTCAGGGAAGGGCGAGGGAGATAGGGAAAGGAAGGGAGCGAGGTAGGCCAGCCCAGGTGGGGTAGCATGCTGAATATACCAGATATTTGGGCGTTAAGAAATTGTCGAAAATGGTTCACGCCATCTTTTGCAGCTCCATTAGACGAACAGACATACATGATAGAATCTTTACATAGTGGGAGTCGCCAACACAACTGGCACCGATCCGAGGGGCTAGAAGTGCATGAACTCTTTTCGAGGGGCCAATACTTAGATTAAGTTTTGGAAAGCGCCGTTTAGGTAGATTGAAACGATACTTAAAAAGCAAATAATAATACAAAGGAATGAAGCCAATTGGATAAACCAAAGATACTGCTAAAACTTAATATGCCAAATACTTACAATGATTCCGTACATTTCCAGCATTGGGAAGTGATAAATCCCTCCTCCTTTCTCCGGGCTTGGGACCGGCTATGCAACATAGGCAGAGTTACCTACACTAAAAAAAGCAAATACAAATCCTCACATGTTTCCATACAATAAGCACACATTACAAACAATACATTGAAGAATTGAAATAGCTTTTTTTTTCCTTTTTTTTCTTTTTTCTTTTTCTACTTTTTTCTGTGATTTTCACCCATGCCTTAAAATTCTAACGTTTAACTCTTTTGTGATTTTCTCCCAAAGAGTGCACCCATGGTCACATGACCATATTATGGTTTGGCAGGCTCTAGAAATTGATAACCTACAAAAGAAACAAGCAATTAGAAAGTATGTGTGTGCAAAGATATTCGGGATAATACATTGCATGAAAGTGGAAGAACCATGTTCAAGACTATACATAACAAGTAAAATCTGAAACGAGAGATGAGTGCATATTACACAACAGGAATATTAGCTATATTTTTTTAGTGAAACACTCAAGTGTGTGGACATACATGTGCAGATTAAAGAAAAATACATTTAGAAAATTTAGATGCACATGTCGTGAACTTTAATAGGGCAGGTATGCGAATCTATTAAACAAGAGGGGTCTGCCTGTGCATACTATTTTTCTTTCCAGGCAGGTAGGAGCACTGCCGATCAATTATAGGAGAAAGTACGAAAAATATGAATGGGCACCGTCTGATGGATTCGCTCCGCGCGTCTTCCCCGCATAAACGGATTCGCCCCCTCGTAAATAGTGACAGCGACACTGGTGTTGCATCCCCAGGCCCTCGTGGCCCCCTCCCGTAACAGCCAGATTCTTGCCGCCGCTCCCCGGAGCTGGACGGCAACTTGCTCCGCAACACCCCACCAGCTCTCTCCTATCCCTGCACACTCCACGTGTCCCCAAATCAACATGGCTTCACAGAGGAGCACACAATTGCAGCTGCTCCTTCGGCCATGGTGGTCGCCGGAGAAACGCATCATGGGTTGAGGGGCGGAGCGCCGGAGTTAGGAGAGAGAGAGCTCGCATCATCTCAGCACCGTGCCTCCCACACTGGCGTTTGTTGTCTCGTGACACTGGCGGAGCCACATCGTGGGGATGTGTGGGCGGAGCCCGGAGGCAGGAGAAGGCGACGGGACCACAGCACCGGGTACAAGTTCAACCTCCAAACCTCTTGCAATGCCTGAGGGTGCGAGAGCGGCCGTGGCCCAAGCTCCCGGGAAAGACGTAGGAACCAAAGGATCGATAGACGTTTCGTTTTATTGTTGCAACGAGGGCCTCAAGACAGAGTACTCCACCACTTAAAGATTAATAATACCAGTTAAAGATTATACCTCGCATCATCGTGGCCATGCAGTACGGCATATTAAATGTCATCGTGGACATACATTATATCCAGGTCTTCGCCATCACGTTGCCTGGATTGTATCTGAAGCGCGGGCAACCACAGCGAGGAGATCTCACGCATACCCTTGCCCAGTACCAGCTGCTGCAGACAGCCCAGCTCCTCAACACGCCGCAGGTTTGGACAATCGTATATAACTAGCTTTTGCACTTGAGGAAGGTTCGAGACCCTCTCCAGGCCTTCACATCCATTGAAAAAAACAAAGTCAGAGAGGAACAGGAGGTCCTCCACCACTTTCAAGCAACTTGCTCCGTGTATAGAGAGCCGTTTCAAGCTGGTGGCCTCCTGTCCAAGCTGTCGTGGGAGAGCTCTCAACTTGGGGCAGGCGACAACCCCCAACCGCATCAAGCGTGGCAGCAGCTGCAACCTCGGAGGCGGAGCTTCCTCCTTTTGTATCTCAGCAGATCTATCCTCTTCCCCTTCCGTAGCTGTTGTTGATGATGTTTCTTCCTCTTCAACGAAGGACCACTCCTCCAAATTGGGCATATTCGAGAAGATCAACGTCTCGAGCTTGGGGAAAGCAACATTTACATCCCCCGATCTAGTATTAGCCCACCTGCAACCTACAAATTCCAGTCCAATCTTCGTAACTGAGGCAACTTGAAAAATCTTCAGATATTTTAGATTGGGTAGCTGCCCGATTGATGGAAGATGCGAACAAAAATCGCAGTATTCGAATGCTAAATACTGAACTGAAAATAGATTGGTGGTGCCAAGCCAGGTTTGAAACCTACGGCCAAAAAACCCAATAATTTTTAGATATTCCAGGTTCTGTGGAGGGATTAGCTGCTCAAAGACCTTCTCAATATTGATAATGGCTTCTTCTGAATATGGTCCATCTGTACGTTTGGTGCAGCACAGATTCAAAACTTTGAGATGTTTTTTGTCTGTTAGCAATGAATCTGTACTGTAAGGAGTTGAACGTTCCAATTTAATCATATGAAGCTTCCTTAACTGCGAGAGATGTTTTAACTCTTCCAACTTCCATCCATCTTGTGTTTTGCCAATACCACCTCCACCACCAATAGGAAATCCATTCAAATCGTTGAGAAATTCCAATCTGCCTATCCCATTTGGCACCTGATTTATTGGCGTATCTGTGAGACCAAGAAGCCGTAAATTCAAAAGCTTAGTGACTGCCAAAGGAAGGCTGTGCAAAGCTTTACACCGCGACAAATTCAGCATCTGGAGGTTAATGAGAGAGCCGATGGACTCTGGAAGATTAGATATGTCCGTCCCGTCAAGATCAAGTAGACGTAGATGGATCAAATCGCCGACATAATCAGGGATGATTTTTACAAGTGACTTACTCAGTCTCAAAACTCGGATAGATGGAAATCTCTTGAAAAATGTTTCCTCGACACTCCATGGCTTCTGATCAGTGCGGAAAGTCCTCAGTTTAAATTCCCGCTTATCCATGCGCGGTAACACTGCAATATCCTTCTTAGTGACAGCAGTAAAGCGTCGCAGTTTTGATATATCGACATCCCCTAACGATTCAGGGTCTCCAGTCAAGCATTCTTCTCTTGATATATAACAAACAAGCTGCCTTAAGAGGTCATGCATTTTGCAGACACTCTGATCAGCATATTGTCTATCTGGTTGGAGGAGATTCCGCTGGATTAGTTCATAGTAGTACTCTTCTGCTGTGTCTTCCAGTAGTTGGCCTTGCTGCTCCTCTATAAAGCCTTCAGCAACCCATTCAATAACAAGATCATCACGTTTCATAACCGCATCTTCAGGATATAGACCACAATAAAGCAAACAATGCTTCAGATGACTTGGTAGGTCATCGTAACTCAAATACAAAGCACCTCTGAGCTCGGATGGAAGATTGCTCATAGACCAAGCGCTTCTATCAATAATTTTTTTCCACTCATTCTCTGTTTTCTCTTTAGTTGCTAGAACACTGGCGGTAACCTTGATTGCGAGCGGAAGCCCATAACATTTGTTAATGACAATATCCAAACCCATATCCCGAAGGTTCCCCACTTCTTTCTCTTCATCAAGGTTCATACTCTTCCAAAGCAGCTCCCATCCTACATCTGGTGACATCAGATCAACTCGATGCACATCTTCGACCCCAATTGCATGTGCAATTGTATCATGTCGAGTGGTAACTAGAATCACTCCTGTTGTAGCAGCATGGAGTGGAATTCTCAGCAGATTGGTCCAAACATGAGGCTGCCAAACATCATCTAGCACAAGGAAGAAAGTTTTATCTGCAACGGCAGCTGCAAGCTTGCTGGTAAGCTCTCCAACAGTTTCATCTTGCTCATGGTGTACTCCAAAATTTCTAAGAACTTCTTTCAAAAGAGCAACTTCAGAGCACTCCTGAGAAACACAGATCCATGCTTTCTTGCTAAAGGCTCCTTGTAGTTTTTGGTCGTTATATATTTTTTGAGCTAGAGTTGTCTTTCCAATCCCTCCTGTTCCAACAATACCAACCTTGTACACCTTCTTTTCCTTATGTGCAAGCACCAGTTCAACCAATCTTTTGCAAGCACGTAAAGTTTCCTTTCCCACAAGATTAGGCTGTTAGATTGATCCCAACGGTACAGGCCAACGGCTGTACCAGACCCTGATCTCTTGCGCCCTGATCGGGGGCGCCCAACCGAATCCATGGTTGGTGGGCCCCTGTGGCTGCGCTATATAAACAGAGGTGGGGGCCGGGGCACGAGTCACGAGGTTGATCGCTGCCACAACCCCACCGACATAACCCGACCCGATCTAGGTCTAGCGCATAGTCACGGGAAGCTCCGCCACCGCCGCCACTCTCCTCACTGTCATCGCCGGCCATCTCCACCATGGCCGGCACCTCGAGTGCATCCTCGCAAGGAGAAGGTACTGATTATCCTCTCCATCGATCTATACTAGCGGTTTGATCTAGACTAGTGGTCCTACGGGATTCAACATTGGTATCAGAGCAACTAGTTCTAGATTCTACTCGTGTAGATTGAAAAGAAAAAGCAAAAGGAAAAGAAAATTCCCCTCCCGTGGATACCCCAAAACCCTAACCCTAATTTCAAAAAGAGGCAAAGAAAACTCACCGGAAGCCCTCGGGCTCGCCGGCAAAGCGCGCCGCCGCAAGGCCGCGCCCGTTCCTCTCGATCCGGTGCGCACCGAAAGGGGCACCGGACGAAGAACTCAAGCCCACACGGGCAAAAGAGAAAGCTCACACACAGGGGGCAAAAGGGCGCCGCCGCTAGGGCCACTTGACGGTGACGAGCTCACCCGAGGGTGGACGCGCACGCCGGCAAGGGGGCCAAGGGGGCGCCGCCGTCCGGCCGCTGCCTCTGCGCACGGGCTCACTGCCTCTGTTCAAAGTGCGCTGGTGGTGGTTGGAGGAAGACAGTGGGGAAGGGTAGAGAAGACTGGGCGGCCGCGGCGGCACGAGATCGCCGTCACCGGCGCGCCATCGGCCCGCCTGCGCGCGAGCCGGACAGCTGCGGAGCAGCACGGTCGCCGTCGCCGCCGTCTCTCCAGCGAGAGCAGAGAAGAGAGAAAGAGAGAAATGCGGCTAGGTTTTTCGACCGGGTCAGCGCGCTGTCGTTTTGATCCGGCGAGATCGACGCTGGACCGTCGGATTGAATCCGACGGCCAGCAGGCGAACCCTAGCTCTCCACGGGCTTTTGGGCTGAAAGTAACGGAGGCCGTGGGCCGCTGGGCCGGAGGAATTTCGGCCAGAGGAGGGGCGCGCGGAGCTGGCCGTGGGCCGGGCTGGCGCGACGCACAGGCCGAGTTTTTTCTCTGTTTCTGTTTTTTTTATTACAGAAGCATGTATAAATTGTTTTGTCCATTTTTTTGGGGCAAATTTCATTATAGTTTTTCCTATTCAAATTTATCCAACGATTTTTTGTTTTAGGAAACAGAAAAGTAAAAGAAATACTTGTTAAAAGTATAAAGTTCATGTTTTATGTTCAAAGTTTTTCCGCTGCAAATAAATAAAAGTGCTCTATTAAAAGGAGAAATAGAATCAAAGTGATAATTAATTTTTTTAGAGCATGATAAAGTGATTATTCAAAGAATTATGGTTCTGTTATTTTTATGACCAACGTTATTAAATAACATAATCATGGTTTATTAAAGTTTATATGTGCATTTGTCGCTATTTTCTGCCCAACGGTGATATAGTTTTAATTGCACAAACAGTTGTATGTTTTAATTTTGACCAACGTTGGATTACTGCATGCAATTGTTGTCATGATCTCACTTAATTGTGGTTTTCAGGAGGGTTGTACTTGATGAGTTGCATAAAAGATGTTCCCACACTCAGAGGTGACAACTACTCCGAATGGAGAAAGAAGGTGGACTTGGCATTTGTATGTGCCGAGGTTGACTGGGTTGTGGACACGCCACAGCCGGTCAAACCTACAGAGCCAGTCAGGGCTACAACTGATACTGATGCTGTTTGGGAGACAAAGAAGAGGGACTATGCTCCTCTGGAGCTGTCATACACCCTCGAAAAGAAAAAGTGGGAAACAGCCAATAAAAAGTGCATGGCATTTATAAAGAACACGATTGAGAACGCCCTTGTGGGCTCAATCGCAGAGTGCACTTCCGTTGGGGAGTTCCTAGAAAAGATAAAGAGCCAGTTCACTGGCTCTTCAAAGGTGTATGCTACCCAGCTGCTCGAACAGCTGGTTACCAAAAAGTATCGTGGAGATGCACATGGCATAAGGGAGCACATCCTAAGGATGAGCAACATGGCTGCCAAGCTAAAGCCTATGGATGCTGACCTGGAGCTCAAGCCTACCCTGCTTGTCCACCTTGTCATGGCATCTTTGCCTAAAGAGTTTGAGAACTTTGTGATCAACTACAACATGTCTCCTGAAAAATGGGATGTTGAAAAGACTATAGCTATGTGTGTGCAAGAGGAGGAGCGACTAAAAGCCTCAAACGGTGGTTCTCTGAACTACGTAAAGGACAACAAGAAAAGGAACTTCAACCACAACAGTAATGGTTCTCCCTCAAAGCCACATGGCAAAGGTCACATGCACTATCAGCATCAACAGAAACCACCTCTTCCAGTTGACAAAGACACTTGCCTGGTGTGCAAGAAGACTGGGCACTACAAGAAAGACTGCCCCGTCTGGCTAAAGCAAATAATGGCAAAGAGAGGTAACGATATTGTTTCCTTTGTGAATGAATCCCTGTATACACAGTTTTCAAAATCTACTTGGTGGATTGACTCAGTAGCAACTGTTCATGTTGCAAATTCTTTACAGGGATTCCTTTCGACGAGGACTACTCAAAGAGGAGAAAGACGCATTGAAGTTGCGAATGGAGTTCAAGCAGACGTTGAAGCTATTGGCGACATCTCTTTGGAGCTAGCCGATGGATTCACGATTTTGCTTAAAGATGTCCTTTATGTTCCTTCAGTACACAGAAATTTAATAAGTGTCTCATGTTTAGATAAAGACAATTATGAGTGTTATTTTGGACATGGCAAGTGTGCCATATGGTGTAATAATGACTATGTGGGAGTTGCATTACTCCACAATGAGCTTTATTTGTTATCTTTACGTGATAAAGTATTTTCTGTGTGCAAAGTGAATGAACATGTTTCCGCGTCGAACAAGAACAAAAGAAAAGAAAGAGAACTCATGACTCATCGAAATTGTGGCACTGTCGTTTGGGCCACATTTCAAAGGGGAGAATAGAAATCCTTGTTAAAAATGAAATACTTCCACCATTAGAGTTCTCAGACTTAGAACAATGCATAGATTGCATTAAAGGAAAGTATGCAAAACAAATCAAAAAGGGTGCAAACCGAAGCACAGGAACACTAGAAATAATTCACACTGACATTTGTGGACCATTTCCTGTGAAAAGTGTGGATGGCTATGACTCGTTTATAACATTCACAGATGATTACTCCCGATATGGTTATATTTATCCAATCAAAGAAAAGTCTGAAGCGTTGGATAAATTTAAGATATTCAAAGCTGAAGTAGAAAATCAGCATGATAAAAGAATAAAGATAGTGAGATCTGACCGTGGGGGGAGTACTACGGTCGACACACTCCATATGGCCAAGTCCCTGGACCTTTTGCGAGGTTCTTACAGGAGATGGCATAGTGGCCCAGTATACAATGCCGGGTGACCCTCAGCAAAATGGAGTAGCTGAAAGGCGTAACCGTACACTTATGGATATGGTGCGCAGCATGATGAGTTACTCCACTTGCCATTGGGATTATGGATGGAGGCGCTTAAAACCGCTATCCACATTCTCAATAGAGTACCAAGCAAGTCGGTGCCCAAAACACCGTACGAGTTGTGGACAGGAAGAGTACCCTCTCTACAACATTTAGAGTGTGGGGGAGCCCAGCTGAGGCCAAAGTATTTAATCCAAATATTGCAAAGTTAGATCCCAAAACAGTCAGTTGCCACTTCATTGGCTATCCTGATAGATCAAAAGGTTTTCGTTTCTACTGTTCAGACAGATACACAAAGTTTGTAGAAACGAGACATGCAGTCTTCTTAGAGGACGAAATGATGAGGGGGAGCATGGTAGCTCGGAAAATTGATCTTGAGGAGAAGAGGGTGTGTGTACCTTTTCCGATGATTCAGGAGCCATTTTTCGCACTACCTGTTGTACCTGCACCGACAATTCCTGAGATTGAGGTGCAAGCACCTGTTGTAACTCCACCCGTGACAACTATGGGTGAAGATCCGGAACCTGTCCATCAGGAGCCGACTGAACCCGTTGTTGAGCATGAAAGGGAGGTGCAGCAGCCACTTCAGAATGAGACCCTTAGAAGGTCTAAAAGAGCTAAGAAATCAGCTATTTCTACTGATTATAAAGTTTACAATACAGAAATAGCTCATATGGAAGGTGATCCCACTTCATATGAAGAAGCCATGAGAAGCCCTCACTCATCGAAGTGGGTGGAGGCAATGGAAGAAGAGATGAAATCGATGAGTTCCAACGATGTTTGGGACTTAGAAGATATTCCTAAAGGAGCCAAAACAGTAGGCTGCAAATGGGTATACAAAACTAAGTATGACTCAAAAGGGAATGTAGAAAAGTATAAAGCACGACTTGTGGCAAAAGGATTTACACAAAGAGAAGGGGTAGATTACAATGAGACATTTTCACCAGTCTCATGTAAGGATTCCTTCAGAATCATAATGGCACTAGTTGCACATTTTGATTTAGAGCTACATCAAATGGATGTAAAGACGGCATTTCTAAACGGGATTTAAAAGAAAATGTTTACATGAAACAACCCAAGGGTTTTATCATGGAAGGCAAGGAAGATATGGGATGCCGCCTGAAGAAATCCATTTATGGATTAAAGCAAGCCTCTAGACAGTGGTATCTAAAGTTTAATGAGACAATTAAAAGTTTTGGATTTAAAGAGAATGTTGAGGATAACTGCATTTATGCAAAGTTTAAAATGGGAAATATATTTTCCTAATCTTGTATGTGGATGATATCTTGCTTGCTAGCAGTGATGTCAGTCTACTACAAGAAACAAAGAAGTACTTATCCTCAAATTTTGATATGAAAGATCTTGGTGAAGCATCATATGTTTTGGGCATAGAAATTCACCGAGATAGGAAAATGGAGTCTTAGGACTATCGCAGAAGGCATATTTTGAAAAGTTCTTAAAAAGTATAATATGCATAAGAGTAGTGCCACACCTGCTCCTATAGTCAAGGGCGACAGTTTTGGGAAATTCCAATGTCCCAAGAACCAGTACGAGATCGATCAAATGAAAGGTACCATATGCTTCGGCTGTTGGAAGCTTACAGTATGCACAAGTGTGCACTCGCCCTGACTTAGCTTTTATCACCGGAGTACTCGGTAGATATCAAGAGAATCCAGGCCCAGAGCACTGGAAAATGGCAAAGAAAGCATTGCGTTATGCGCAAGGCACAAAGGACCTCATGCTAACATACAGAAGATCTGATTCCCTAGAGATAAGAGGGTATTCAGACGCAGATTTTGCGGGAGAAGAGATGATAGAAAATCCACGTCAGGATACGTGTTCACTCTCGCTGGAGGGGCTATTTCGTGGAGAAGCTCCAAACAGTCAATAGTTGCATCATCCACGATGTATGCAGAATTTATAGCAGCTTATGAGGCCACAGGGCAGGTGATATGGTTAAAGAAATTTATACCCGACTTGAAAGTGGTAGATTGTATTGACAAACCACTAAAGATGTACTGTGACAACCAGCCCGCAGTATTCTATGCTCACAACAACAAGTCGAGTAATGCTACCAAACCAATAGAGATAAAGTATTATGTTGTGAAAGATAAAATCCAGGATCAAACTATAAGTCTCGAGCATATAAGACAAAGGATATGCTTGCGGATCCGCTTACGAAAGGCTTACCACCCAGCGTGTTCATGGAACACGTAGCCGGCATGGGTTTAATGGAAAGCCTATGATTCCTGGATCATGAGAGGCCCAAAAGGAATAGAAATTGTTTCAAAACAGAGAGATATATTGTAGCTGTCTGATTCTATCGGCAATTGAGCTGTGACGATGAAACATGCTCTATGTACTGATCTGTGATGAACGAGTAAAGTATAAAGTATAAGTTAAAAGTAAAAATTGAGATCAAGGGGGAGAATGTTAGATTGATCCCAACGGTACAGTCCAACGGCTGTACCAGACCCTGATCTCTTGCGCCCTGATCGGGGGCGCCCAACCGAATCCATGGTTGGTGGGCCCCTGTGGCTGCGCTATATAAACAGAGGTGGGGGCCGGGGCACGAGTCACGAGGTTGATCGCCGCCACAACCCCACCGACATAACCCGACCCGATCTAGGTCTAGCGCATAGTCACGGGAAGCTCCGCCACCGCCGCCACTCTCCTCACTGTCATCGCCGGCCATCTCCACCATGGCCGGCACCTCGAGTGCATCCTCGCAAGGAGAAGGTACTGATTATCCTCTCCATCGATCTATACTAGCGGTTTGATCTAGACTAGTGGTCCTACGGGATTCAACATAGGCTCCACAAGGTGGCTAGTTCTAATATGCTTCACAGTCGGAACTTCTGGTTTAGGTTGCATATTCTGAAGCATTAAAACACGTTCACCAAACTTTGAAATCTTCTCAAGTTCAGCTTTGAAGTCTCTTATTTGAACACCAATTTTGCGGCGCTTCTGAACGGTAGGAATGCAAGTGAAAAACGAAAAGCCACTTGTTGATGATGAAGGACGGTCAGTTAGAAGTTTGCCTCCTTCAGATCTTGCCAAGTCAATAATATCATCAGCATAATACATAGCATTTCTCAGCTCACCAAGCCACTTGTTAACTGATGTCTCTTCTGTCCTCCTTTGCTCAGCATCATGAAGTAAGCATTGTATATGAGTCATTGTTCGCTGCAATTCTTTGAGGTCTTCTTTTACCCCTAGAACGAGAGCAAGCTCCTCTGTAATGATACCTTCCAACTTTTTCGCACATGATTGAACAAGATAATCTAGAAGGCTTGCCATCTGAAAAAACTTGAAGAGGGAGTCCCGCCAAAAGAGTACAACACGACTTATCCAGCGAAGTGGGGAATTACCAGGCTGTCAAAACATGCACAACATGTGTTAGGACTGTTACAATATTAGGCAAGGTTGAAAACAAGTGTACACAGCTATAACCGGTAAGAAAAAGTGTGAAAGATATTGCTGGATCGATTTTCAAACAAAATTAGCACACTGGAGCTATATATAGGACTCCAATAATTGCTTTACTGCGCCCTATAGTTTTTGCACAGCATGTATATTGGTTACGATTTAGAACACTGGTGACCACCACAATACTTACACTACGTACTTGAGAGTAGAGAGCGATTAGCCAATAAGTACAGAAATTAAGCTTGACTACAGTTCATGCAGCTGACGAGCTAATACAGCATGGAATAAATTTAAGAGGTGACGTTTTCCAGTCAGGGTTACATGCGAAATTCACAAGTACAAGAGTAAATTTCACAAAGCGAAATGTATTTCGTATAAAATGTCACAAACCTCCAGATTTAAGAATCACTTTCTCATAGCTACAGATGTAAGAATTAACACGGTTCAGAGGATGTCTATACAACTAGAATGGCTCATATTTAGCGTTGAAGAAGAAGCACTGAATAAAAGCCATGAGAATTCGAGACAGTACCTGACAGGGTTAACTGATAAGCCACCGATCATTGTACCACTGGGCAGTGGCGGCGCTTGAACAAAAATCTCTTGGCGGGGGCAGAAGCTGGTCACCGCGCGCCCCAGGACGGGACGATCCAGTATTTGGCAGACCGCCGCCGGTCACGCCCACAGCCGCAGTTGACGATGGTGAGGAGAGACAGAGGATGAGAAGACTCTCGTCTCTGCACAGTCAGTCACGCTCCCTCCCAGTCCCAGATACAGATGGGCCTTAATTATCACATTATTATGCACAGCCTAGCACAGTTCAACCCATTTACATAAATGCCACCAAACTTTTCTGGATCGATCCAGAGGATCGACTGTCGCCACGCGACCCACGTGCTGACTCGCCCCCGCGTCCCTACTGTTTCTCTCCGTTAGAGCATCTCCACTCGCGGCGCCCAAATGGGCGCCCAAAGGCCATCCGGACAGGCCGTTTGGGCGCCGTCCGGACTACTTGGCGTATTTGGGCGCCCTCGCTCCCCACTCGCGGCGCCCAAATCGCCCGGCCCAAAGTTTTTTTTTCCAAACAAGGTTTTGCAAATTTGAATGTGCCGCCAAGGTTTTGCGAATTCGAATTACAGACGGCCTGTTTTAGCCACAAATCGATAGTCCTGTGCCACCAAAATACACTACGCCAAAATATGTCGCCAAAATATGCCGGGAGATGTCGTTGCCCGGCGTCTGCTTGTCGCCGCCGCCGTCGTCGTCGCCGATCTAGATGTTGTTACCGGGCTGGGGCACGTAGCCATAGCCGGGTTGTGTCATGTCGGGGTCATCGTCGACCTGGCCGTCCGCGCCGTGGCCGGTCTCGGCGCCGTGGCCCTGATTGCCGCCGTTCTCGGGCGGAACGAGCCCAAGCTCTTGCAGGATCGCGGCGCGATACATGTTGTGCGCCGCCCTCGCCAGCGGGTCCAAGTTGGAGACGTCGGCCGTCAAGATCATGAAGTCCTGACTCCTCTTCTCTTCTGCTCAAGGTTGACCTTGACGTCGGCCTTCTGCATCAAGGTCGCCCACCTTGCGTTGTTCTCGTCGCGCCTCAAGCTCGAGTTGGAGCAAACATCGGCGAGGATCTTGTCGATGGACGACTGCAATCTGTCCGTCTTTGCCGCCGCTGCCAAGGCCGCTTTCGCCTTCTTGTTCCCGATTGGCCGCCCCTCCGAGTTTTGGGGATCGGCGTTGAGGTCGGCGCGGCCGTCCTTGTTCAAAGTCCGCCGATGCGCCTTCCATTTCTCACAATTTTGGAGAAGCTTGTAGCAATGCATCAACTTGAAGTTTTTCTCCTTGTTGAGTGTTTTGTACAACACAAGGACGTCGATGATCTACAACAAATCAAGACGACGACGATCACAATTGGCCTAAGCAACAAAACAACAAGGGGATCGCAAGCCGGCGGTCACCTGATCCGCTGGGCCCTTCCCGCTCTCCTTCCGGTCGACGATGTTCTCATGGCAGCCGTGGAACTTGTTGACAAGGCGTTGGACGATGCGCCACCTATGCTCGATGGCGCCTTGGGCACGCACCATGCTTACCTTGTAGAAGTCCTTGGTGAACCGGCGCTCGTCGAACTCGTCCTTGATCCGGGACCAGTAGGCGGTGCTCGACTGGTTTGTGCCGGTCATCTCGCTGGTAGTAATGGCCTTCCTTGATTCGACCATGCACTCATCTTCCTTGGTCGTCCAGATTATGCCGCGGCTGCCCTTCTTCTTCGCCGCCTGCTCGCCGACCACAGCGTTCGTCACCACCCCCTCCTCCTCAACCTCGTCGTCGTCCTCGTAGTACTCCTCATCCTCGTCGAACCCGTCGTCGTCATCCTTCGCCCGGGCGTTGTCGTTGATGATGTCGTTCATGATATGGGCGGTCTCCTACACACAAGGAGCAAGGCCGGTAGCCACGACTCGCCTATGCACACGTCTATTGTACATGCCATGGCTACAAAACGTGGGTTCATACCTGCATGAACTCCGGGGCATCGGGAGTCATTCCGTCGATCACATGGGAGGCGCCCGCGTCGAAAGAAACGCTCCGACCGGCGGCCGTTTGGACGGCGGGATCTCTCCGCATCGCCGGCGAATTCAGATCGACGGAGTGGTTTAGATCCAGGCCACAAGAAGGGAAGATGACGTTGGGGTCGAAGCCGCCGTGATGCTGGCTGTCGCCGTACTCGGGGGAGAACCTGGTGCGAGGCGTGGCGGCGGCGCTCTCGGCGAAGAAGGAGGAACTCGACGGCGAGCCGCCGACCTTGCATCGTAGAGTGGCGTTGCTCTCTTGGCTTCCTCCCAAGGCGAATGCTTGGTTCAAGGCGGCGACGGTCTTGTTCATGGCGGCGCTCTTCCTTGCCGTCAATGGCGCCGCCGTGCCGAGACGTTTCCTCTCATTCTCCTTCGCGCGGCGCCCGGCACGGCTCTGTGTGTCCAATCTGCGCCGGAGTACGTCGATGTTCCAATCCTCCTCCCTCATCCCCTCCGGCTTCTCCCTGGGCGGGGGGCCTTGCGCTTGACGCCCAGCGTCTTCCCCGCCGCCTTCGTCTTCGCTGCCTTCCCCTTGGGTGCCGGCGGCACCATGGAGCCGGCGCGGCGCGGTGCGAGGGTTTTTCTTTTGGCGGGAGAGATGGCGGGGGAAATGCGATTTTTGGGGACGAATTGGGGGAAGCCGGCATTTATTGCGATCGCCGTCTCACTGCCAGGCGTGGCCCGCGCGTCGGGAGACGACGTGGCGTCATGTTTCCTTTCGTCCGGGGCCGCCCCAAGTCTCCCCAAGTTGAGGGCGTGCCGGACACAAAACTGTGCCGCACCGGACCGAATTCGCGTTTGGGCGCCACGAGTGGGGGCGATTTTGTGTCCGGCACGCCCCAAAGGCGTTTGGGCGGCCGTTTGGGCGCCGCGAGTGGAGATGCTCTTAGGATTGGCCAGTGGAGAAAGAAAGATGCGAACAATAAATCTCGACTTCTCCTGTCCACTCGTTCTCCACCGTTAGAACATGTCTTTTTTTTTAAGCATTGTCCTATCCTAGGGAGGCTAATAGAGCTGCTCAAGTTTTTGCTAAATTCAATGAGGTCGAACATGTTATTTGGCATGATGATCCTCCTATTTGTGTACGTCATGTAATTGCAGACGATGTACCTATTGTGCCCAATCTAATATAATCCACCGTGGTGGCTTTCCTTAAAAAAAATGTTTGAACATGTCTATCAGATACTAGATATGTCATATCCGGTTAATCTTTTATCGCATCTGTTTTGTCCAGAGCCGTCCGGTACCCGAAACTAGTTTTCATCATTTGACATTTGAATGAGATATATAGGAGTTTAAAGATTTCTCACTGAATATAAAGTCTATTACATAAACTACTACTCATCCAAAATCATGCGCAATGTAGGCAGCAAAAAAAATTATCCAAAAGAATGCACAATCAATCAAGTCGATAGTCAATCAAACAAGATCGTCATCAACACCAACAATGTCCGAAGCGTCATTGCCGGAAGCAGCACCACCACCGTGACCTCCATCAACACCATCACCATTACTGTGACCTCCGTCAACTCCACCATCCCCTCCATTGGCCGAATCACCACCACCAGCACCAACATCATCACCCACGCCCTCCATTGGCTGAAGCACCATCACCAACATAACCACCACCAACATATCACCACCACCCCCTCCATTGGTCGGAGTACCATGACCAACCATAAGACATCATCTCCGTTCTTGTTACTTCCCAAAACTCCATTGCCATCGGTTCTATGGCTGATTTACACTTTGTTTGCACACCAGTCTCCTTCACCAAAAAAAAGTTCTATCCCAAAATGAGATGGCCTCCTCTAAACTTTCTGCTCGTGCCATTGCCATCATGTGTACACATCATCGATCCTTCTTGACGCAACATTTACTATGTCTAGCATGTCAACGGCCACTCAAGCCTCGTTGGCAATGGTGCTTTTTTGGATCTTGCAATGGTGGAGGCACGACGTCTCTTCCGGCATCCGTCTCGGCGGCGCTGGATTTGGACGGCGGACGCTAGCTACGGTGGCTGCAGGAAACCCTAGGAATCGTTTTGTATTTCTCGTTCTCTTTGGATTTAGTCTGCAAATTCAAGATAATCAGTTTATCCCGGTTTGTCTTTTAGTTTCCATGTGTGTTGGTTCATGCAAATTGATTTTCGATTAATGAAATACATGATTGCTCTAAACAAAAACAAAAACAAAAATGGACACACACATGAAACGGAATTGTTTTTTAGAGCAACCACATATTTCGTTAATCAAAAGTAAAGTTACAAAAAGCAACAGATGTGGAAACTAAAAGACAGACCGGGATAAAATGATTATCCTGAATTTGTAGATAAAATCCTAAGAGACCGAGAAATACAAAATGGTCTCTACGGTTTCTGCAACCACCATGGCGAGCGGTCGCCGCCAAACTCCAGCGCCACCGAGCCTCCACCATTGCAAGATCCGAGAAAGCATCATCGCCAACGAGGCTTTTTGAGTCGATGAACAAGCCTGCTGCACGCAGCGAGGCACATGTCGCTGTGGTACGTCGATCGGGGGACGTCCCCGTGTTGTCTTGTACCAAGATTTTTTGACTCCCATCAACGAAGTTGGAGAAGAACGGCAGATCCACCACCTCTGGATCAATATCCTCGCCCCAGAAGAACCACCTCGCCCTGGCCGCCAGCACTGTCGCGGATAACCACGAACGCTAGGACACATCGAGAAACTGCTAATCTCGTCCGATCTGAAGAACGGCGAGAGACCAAGCTGCCAATCTGAAGGACCGAGCAGCAGCACATGTTGCCATCAACTCTAAGGCGCCGCCATGAAGGTCGCGACTGGTGTGGGAATACATTTGAGGCGAATTTATTTGCCCGGGCACCGGTGCAACGACACACCACAGCAGACAGGCCCAAACCCTAACTACTAGACGAGAACGGAGAGTTGAGGTCCCCTCTCCCTCCTGCTGCCGGCACTGCCGAGGGACAGGTGGTGGAAGTAGGACCAGCCCTCATCGCGGGATATTGCGGAGGCGGTGGACCTCTTCTCGGTCGAGGACACGCGACACTCTCCTCGTGCGCAGCCTTCTCAACGGCTGGTCGCCGTCCGGCGGCGCGGGTCCTCTTCAGTAGCGGCGGAGATCTGGCTAGGGCGATTGGGGGGGCGGCCGCGTGGGTCTTCGGGCTACAGCGGTTGGGAGCAGTAGCGGCGTGGCCATGGATGCGCTAGATGGTGCTCGCCGTCTGGGAGAGAAGTGGATATGACCCGGGGATGGTGCTCGCCGCCGATGAGATTGGAGAGGCAGAGGAGAGGAATGCGAGCGAAGCAAGAGCGGAATGGGGAATTGACTCGGTCTTCGGCTTCCTGGCAGCATTCAGCGGGTCAGCATGTGATAGATTTTGCGATTTATAAATGTTACATTATGTCATGCATGACTTAATAAAATGTACGGGAGAGCACTGGGAAAGCAGACATAATGTCGAAATGAAACAACCGTAGGCTTAAATAGTATGCGTCAATAATATGAATTCACCGTAGAGCTATTCACTTCCTTGTGGTCCCAAAAACATCAATTTGAAACCGTCAATTTAAATTTAGCGTATCAAATATTGCTCGTATTAAAGCAGAAAGGCTCAACTAAATTGAAAATCTGAACTATAAATTATGGACATCATTAATCTTAACATATAGGAAACATGGAAATGTGTTACGTCACACATCTTCGGACTACAAAGTACTCACTCCGTTCTGAATTACAATATTTGTAAATTTTTCCAAACCACATGTATTTACACGTGTTACAACGTGCCTGCTCGTATTAAAGAGAAATACTGTACTGACTAATGAAAGAAGAATCAGTATTATTGTTGTAGAGTAAGTCAGAAATATAAGAGGCGTAAAATAACTAGCCCAGGATGTGGTGCTGGGCAGTGAACCGATTCGGCCCATAAGCAGCAAAGGGCCCATTAGCTGTCAGGGTCTCAGGGAATAAGAAATTCCCCAACGCCCGACCTCCCACCGTCGACGGCGCGCCCCACGCCGGCCGGCCACTTCACCGTCGACGAGCAGAGACGGTTGGGACGCCGTTTTGATACTCTGATTAGGATCCTCGAGGGAGGTGCGAGTCTGGCCTGGCTCCGTGGCTGCTCGACGGCGCGACCGCGGAGACCACGAGGCGGCGTTGCATTGGAGGGAGTCGGGGACGGAGGTGCAGCGAAGACGGCGTCGGACACTGTCCCTAGCCGTGGATTTCGCACCAACCCAGTGCCGGCGAGCGCCGGTTCCATTTCGGCATCCAGCGCAGGCACCGGCAGCCGCAGGTTCCTTCTTCGTTACACCTGGTTATCTCCGACCATGCTTTTCTCCCTCACCATCTATCCATTCATGTCTTCACCCACCTACGTACTGTTTTATTTGCTCATGTTTGATGTATATCGTTTCCTTCATTGTAATTAACTAAGCATGCATTTTTCAGCACTGCTTATTTTGGATCAGGTGTGAAACCTAGTGAACGAATGATTGTTGGAACTTTGTAAGATATCTTGTACAGTATTTATATATCATTTTTTCAGCTATTATTGTAGTAGATTATTCTACTGTCAAGCAGTTTGCTTGATTATTTTCTCAGCATATCGGTTATTAGCCGTCCAAACTATTGGATCATCCAAACTATATGTGACAATGCTTTGTGGCTGATCACATTAGATGTTTATCACTTCAAAGTCAACACTTGGTTCACTGCTTTCATCATGAATTGCACTTCTAATTAACTAACATCTTATCATTAAAAGAAGTGGTCAGAGTATAGTTTTTTTAAGATAATTCAACTTTGGACATTTCCACAATGGTGAAGCCAATGCTTAATGTTTTGAGCCAGACAAAATCATCTGATATAACTTTAACATCATTTTCGTGAAAGAATGTTACAAGTTTGTGATTGTTTGCCATGATTGCCTTGAAGGTATGTAGAGTTACATCCAGCGCAAGCATCAGCAGGTTCTCGTCCGCATGAAACAGAGGAGGAGCAGGGCCGGCGAGGAGGAGCCAGGCGGGCGCGGCGGCTTCACTCTCCCTCTGAAATCCACATTGCTGCTGCGGCGAAGACGTTTCCAGCGGCACAGATGTTGCCGGCGGCGGGGCCGCTGGAGGACGACAACCTTCTGTCCGAGATCCTCTCCGCCTGCCCCCACTGCCGTCCACCCTCCCTCGCGCCTCCGCCGTCTGCAAGCGTTGGCACAGCCTCGTCACCGACTGCGGCTGTGTCTGCCGCCTCCGCCACTGCCGCAACCCTCCTATGCTCGGCTACTTCCTCTCGTATCCCCGCAGCATCCGCTTCGAACCCAACTTGGAGGCCCCTAACCGGGTCCCGCCAGGCCGCTTCTCCTTCCTGATCGACGACGGTGACGATGGCTTCATGTTCCTCGGATGCCGCCATGGCCTCGTGCTAATCTTGCACTATTCGCGGGACCAGGTCCTGGTGTGGGATCCTGTCAAGGGCGACCAACACCGCGTTGCCACTCCCCCGGGGTTTGGCATGAGCAGTATCAAAATCGTCGGGACGGTGCTTCGCACCTCTGAAGATGACCATGACCACCACTTCCAGGTTGTGTTGGTAGGCTATGATGCACAGACGGTCCTCTTCATTTACTCCTCGGGGACCCGCTTGTGGAGTACTCCAATATCAGCACCTTCTCCATACGACATCGTGGAGTTTGAAGAGTTTCCCCCTACTGGCTGAGTTCAGGTGTAATTCTTGGGGTGGATTTGTGTAGGCAGAGCATAGCTGTGAATCCGGTGCCAGTGGATATGTTTGCCACTGTTATACGGCAGAGGGTGGCGGGGTGGGTTTACTCCTGGCAAGACTACACCATCCAATTATGGAAGAGGAGTACAGACTGTGATGGTGTTGCTTCGTGGGTGGTGGGAAGAAGTTTTGAACTGGACAAGCTACTTCCGCTAGACTCACAGAAAAAAATATGGTTGATAGGGTATGCGGAGGAAAACAATGTGGTGCTCTTGCAGACATGTCCCGGTATCTACATGGTCCAGCTTGAGTCGTTGCAGTTCAGTCAACTTGTCGAGAACAAAACTGTTTTGTGTTATCCATCAGAAGGTGTCTATGCTGCAGGTAATAGCATCTCTTCACTTGTTTCTCTTGCTGCCTCATGACCTCTACAACATATAACTAATCTCCTGTTCCCATGCTTTGTGTGGTAGCATAGTTTTTGAAGGTTGTGATCTGGATTCACATCTGTTACTGGTACCTAGTGTTCTCTATGTTTTTTATGTCACCAGATCACGTTGTATTGTATCTGGCTCTTCAACAAATATGTAGCGATGCATGCTTTTCTGTACATTGTCACATAATCTTTGAACTATGTCGTTCCAATCAAAGCTAGCAAAATGTCTTTATCTGTCTGCCTGTTGACACCAGGATTGGTAAATTCTTGCTCTAATCATTGAACTAGATTTCATTGTTGCCTGCCTGTTGAGATATTGAAGAATTGCATAGCTGTGTAGGTTTTTCTCATGTTGAAGAAAAATGCATGAAAAACTAGCTTGAACCAACTGAAATGTCAAATGGGTAGTTCAATAGGTACATTTGGGCGCTTGCATCCTGTTATATTTGTTCATTTGATATAGCCGTCGATGCTATTTTGCTAACAATAGTAAATCCATAGTGACGAATTTGTTTTAATTTTTTGAAAAATTGTTCATTTCATCACTTGCCCAAGTGTTCTGGTGTGAGTGGCATGTTCATTTGTACCTGCATAACTAATAAGTTGAGTTCATTTCATCTTTTAGGCTAAATCTATTTAAACATTGAAGTTAGTCTAAATTCTAGTAGCAGTTTTTGTACAATGCTATTTATATAGAAGTGAACCGTACATTATGAAGAGAAACATGGATCTGCAGGCAATATATATACTGGTAATCTGTTAATTTTTTTTCCTATATGTATCACTAATTTGTTTTCTTAATCTCTCGTTGGTGATTCCATTCTGTCTTAATAGTTGGCTGGCTCGTGTATAGATATGCTAGAGCCTGAATATGCACTTACTACTGTTTCTTTGCTTGCCATCAGAGTCTGAAGAGGTACTGTGACGATTATGACGACAAAAGTGAAGAGGAATGGGTGTGTCGTGATCCTGCAGTAAAACTCGAGGAGTTAAAAAGAAGTAGCAAGCTAAGGGGGCTAGAACATTCATGGGTCCAAGGATGTTAATTTCCTGCTGCTAGCTACGTAGATTACAAGTTACTGTTTCTCTCCTCCGAGAGCTAGAAATGCAGTCACATGAGCCATAGCTATCATGTTCCTACTGTGGCGAACAGTCTGCTGAAGCAAGACCAATGTAAGGTGGAGGCGTCTGAACTGAGTTGTTGTGTTACCTTGCTCCGATGCCCTGTGGCTGGTTGAACAGATATTGTTATATTTAATTTCTCAGATCTTTTGTTTGTATTAGCCATAAGTTCTCGGAAACTGTGTGTACTAATCCTGCCGATGTGCGAAAAGTTGGTAACGGAAAGAGCTACATATTTATATATCACAATCTTGATTCCCTCGTTGTGTATGTTGGTCTGCCTGGGCCATGATGAGGGGTGATGGTCTCGTTGTTCCAGAATACTTGAAGCTGCTCAGCTTTGCCTCAAAAGCGATGATTTGTATTGTTTCATTTGTATTTCTGGAAGTCTTGAACTGCCTGTGTATCTTTTGTTGTGCGAGTGATCACTCTGATGTCGTACCGGGAAGTAAAATCAGTTACCCCAGCTTGTGTGTGGCAGCTCTCTATCTTGTTTGTTTTTCCTCTTTGTTCATCGGATTCTCCTAGTATTTTGCTCTCCTTGCTCGATAGTGAATGATTTTTTCAAACAAGTTAATACTGAATGAGTATCTACCCCTGTTTCAAGGATATTAGGAGCCAAAGTTGTAAACCTTCTGCCTCCATCCAGACTGCTCAGCCTGGTGCCTCGCACACTGATGAACAGAGCGCCCGCTAGATTTTCGCAGAGTCGACCACAGGAGCATGGGTAGGACGTCGGCGGCGCCATCGCAGAGCGGGCCTGAAGGGACTAATGCATATTTAACATAAAACGTGAAAATAAAAAATACCCTCAATTTTTGGCTGGTGCATGTCTCTTTTGGTAGTCTCAACTTTGTTAAGAACAACAGACAAATTAGCTATGTGAAAAAAGATATAAAGCTTGAAAGTAACAATATTTATCTAGTTGACTGCTGGCAGCAGAAATGGGCCAATTTACAATAACACAGTCGAGAACGATATACATATTTATAAATGATGTCACCCCGTGGCTCATCAAGAAAATTATGATGTATAACATCTCCTCATCTTTCACAACTTCTCCCATGCATTCACCACAGATTTATACTGCTTGGACATTTCCTCTAGCACACTGTGGGCGTCGGCATCTTCTTCCTCTTTAGCGACGGGCCATTGGCGATTGATTTGGGGAGTCGGCTCGTCGGCACCATCAGGGAAGGGTGAGGGAGATAGGGAAAAGAAGGGAGCGAGGTACGCCAACCCAGGTAGGGTAGCATGTTGAATATATCAGATATTTGGGCGCTAAAAAATTGTCGAAAATATTTCACTCCATCTTTTACAGCTCGATTAGACGAACATACATATGACAACGTCTTGCGCTGATAGAATGTTTACATAGTGGGAGTCGCCAACACAACTGGCACCGATCCGAGGGGCTAGAAGTGCATGAATTCTTTTCTAGGGCTCAACACTTAGATTAAGTTTTGGAAAGCACCATTTAGGTAGATTGAAACAATACTTAAAGAAGCAAACAATAACGCAAAGGAATGAAGCCAATTGGTTAAACCAAAGAAACTGCTAACGTATCCTATGCATCCGGGGGCATTCATGCATCCGTGCATCCGCCCGTCCTGGGCCCTTTGATCCAAATCGCACGCACGTCATCATGACCGTGGCAAATTCGCACTAACACGCCCGCATGGGCACAAGTCGGTGTATCTTTACGAAAAACTCCTTCGAGCCATTTCTTTCCTTACTTCTAGATCGAACAAATGGAATAAAAAAGATTAACCCACGGCGGATGAGGCCAGCTAGCTCAATGATCGATGATGAAATCATACAACGCGGGCGGCCGGTGGCGACTAGGCAACACGGCGGTGTGAGGCGGAGAGCCCGAGACCACGTGACACGGCGTCCCACGGCGACTACCGAACGCGGCTGAGAGCAGGAGAATATGTGATGCGGTGACTGGCGGCGACTCTGGAACGCGGCGGCGAGAGAAGGAGACCACGTGACGCGGCGAAAATGGTGGCGACTACAGAATGCGGCGGCGGTGACCGGCGGCGACTATGGAACACCAGGCGGAGAACCGGCGACCACGTGATGCGGCAACCGGCGGCTTGCAGGTTGCAGTGCCGACGGAGCTCGCAAACCTCATAGCACAGCGGCTGCCGGCCGGCGATAACCACCCACCGTGGCGGCCGGCGGGCTCGCTGAGCACACCCATGGCCAGCACATGTGCATGCGATCTGGTGTTCTTCCTTGTTGCAGAGTCACGTGGTTTCTGTTAATCCGCCGTGGTCGCGGCCGCGAGACTCGCGTTCCGTGGTGGCCATGATATGGATCATCGTTCATTGTGCGTCATCACCATGATATGGATCTGGTATGGAACGCAATCATTCTTACGCAGATGTGGTCGTAATCAAAGATTGCAGCGCATGCATGTTAGCAGGCCTTCATGGTGGCCGCATGAGTTCTCGCTTTCCGCCGTTGCTGACGATTGCTTGTTGGTCGCCGCCGTCTTCCGTGATATCTTCTCTCCGGATGGTGGCCGCATGAGTTCTCGCTCCACTGTCGCCGCCAGTCTCCGGCAGCCGGCCGCGTTGTGTGCTCGTGGATCTGCCATCGCAAGGATCTGATCTATACAATCGATCGATCAAATAGAAAGATAATGATTTCTTTTCAGCGAGAGTATTAGTGCAAAATGGCCAAGTTTTGATACTACGCGTAGGATTAAATCAAAGGGCCCAGGACGGGCGGATGCACGGATGCACGAATGCCCCGGGATGCATAGGATACGTCGCCAAGACTTAATATGTCAAATAGTTACAATGATTTGGTGCATTTCCAGCATTGGGAAGTGATAAATCCCTCCTCCTTTCTCCGGGCTTGGGACCGGCTATGCAACATAGGCGGAGTTACCTAGACTAAAAAAAGCAAATACAAATCCTCACATGTTTCCATACAATAAGCACACATTACAAACAATACAAGAAAATTCAAATAGCTTTTTTTTTTGTCTTTTTGTCTTTTTTTTTTCTTTTTTCTCCTTTTTTGCTTTTTTCAGTGATTTTCACCAATGGCTTAAAATTCTAACGTTTAACTCCTTTTGTGATTTTCTCCCAAAGAGTGAACCCATGGTCACATGACCATATTAGGGTTCGGCAAGCCCTAGATATTGATATAACCTACAAAGAAATAAGCAATAGAAATTAAATCATGTGCAAAGATATTTGAGATGATACATGGTATGAAAATAGAAGAACCATATTCAAGACTACATAACAAATCAAAATTCGAGACGATAGTTGAGTGCATATTACGCAGCATGAGTATTAGCAATATATGTTTTGTGGACATAGATGTACAAATAGTAAAGAAAAATACTTGCAAAAACAGAGCAATTTAGATGCCCATGTCCTGAACCTTACGAGGATATGTATGAAAATTTAAGAAACAAGAGGGGTTTGCCTGTGCATACTAGTAGTTTTTTTTTTCCAAAGCAGGCAGGAGCACTGCCGATCAATTATAGTAGAAAAACAGTATAAGAAAAGGTCGGGGGGCTCTAGGGCAAAGCCAAAGAAGTAGCCCCAGCCAAAACCAAAAAAGAAACAGAAAACAGAGGAATTCCTCGTATCCCAGAGACAAAGGTGCTGCATCCCCGTGAATCCCCAGGCCCCCGTCGCATCCCAGCGGACTTCCTCCGGCCTCCGGCGGCCGCCCGTAACAGCTCCCCGGAGCTCGACGGCAACTTGCTCCGCAGCACCCCCACCAGCTCTCTCTACCCCCGCACATCCCCACATGTCCTCAGACAACTTGCTGGCGCCGCTCGCAGCACCGTGGCCTGGCGCTCATAGCAGCATGCCAGCATTTCAGCTTCGCATCATCTCATATTCTCATCGCCGGTAGGTTGGAAGCACTAGAGCCCGTTATCATGGGTTGTTAGGAGAGAGGGAGCCCGCATCATCTCAGCAACACGTCTCCCGCACTGGTGTTCGCCGTCTCGTGGCGCCGGTTCCCAGCACCGGAGGAGCCCACATCGTGGGGATGTGTGAGCGGAGCCCGGAGGCAGGAGAAGGCGGCGGAACCGCAGCACCGGCGACCGTCTTTGCAGCACCGGCTACAACCTCCAAACCTCTTGCAACGCGGGCGAGGTCGGCCGTGGGCCGAGCTGATTTTGGATGGCGATGCTATGCATCCATGTGGAGACGATGGAGAATAGAAAGAAAAAAAGAGTGCAGAGGACTAGAGGAGGTGCAACGTTGAGAAGATAAGGTGGGGTCGATAGACTTTTCCTTTTATTTATGCAACCAGGGCCTCAAGAATGCAATTTGCAGGCAGTTAATAACATTAAACCAAATTAATAAAAAAACCAGTTAATGATTATACCTTGCATCATCATGGCCACGCAGTTGGGCAGTTAAACGACACCACCATAGAATGTTATATCCAGATCTTCGCCATCACGTTGCCTGGATTGGTGAAGCCCGGGCAACCACAGTGAGGAGATCTCACGCATATCTTCCTTCAGAAACAGCTGCTGCAGACTGCCCAGCTTCTCAACAAGCCTCAGGTTTGGACAACCTTGTATAGCTAGCACTTGCACTTGAGGAAGGTTCGAGACCCTCTCCAGGTCCTCACATCCCTTGAGAAAAAGCTGGCCAGAGAGGAACGGGAGGTCCTCCACCACCTTAAAGCAACTTGCTCCATGTATAGCGAGCCGTTTCAAGCTGGTGGCCTCCTGTCCAAGCTGTCGTGGGAGAGCTCTAAGCTTGGGGCAATCGACAAGCAACAAATCCATCAAGCGTGGCAGCAGCTGCACCCTTGGAGACGGGGCTTCCTCTTTTTGTATCTCAGCAGATCTGTCCTCCTCCCCTTCCGTAGCTGTCGTTGATGATGTGTCTTCCTCTTCAACAAAGGACCACTCCTCCAAATTGGGCATATTCCAGATGAAAAACGTCTCGAGCTTGGGGAAAGCAACAACTGCATCCCTAGATCTAGGATTAGCCCCCCTGCAGACCACAAATTTGACTCCAATCTTGGTAACTGAGGTTGCTTGATAAATTTTTAGATATTTCAGATTGGGTAGCTGCCCGATTGATGGAAGATGCGAACAAGAATTCCAGTTTTCGAGTACTAAATATTGAAGTGAAGATAGATTGGTAGTACCAAGCCAGGTGGGAAACCTACGGCCAAAGAACCCATCAATTACTAGATGTTCTAGGTTGTGTGGAGGGATTAGCCGCTCAAAGACCTTCTCAATATTGATAACGGCTTCTTCAGAATATGGTCCATCTGTATGTCTAGTGCAGCGCAGATTTAAAACTTTGAGATGTTTCTTCGCTGTTAGTAACGAATCTGTGTTGTAAGGAGTTGAACGTTCCAATTTTATCATATCAAGCTTCCTTAACTGTGAGAGATGTTTCAACTCTTCCAAGTTCCATCCATCTTGTGTCTTGCCGTTACCACCTCCACCACCAATAGGAAATCCATCCAAATCATTGAGAAATTCCAATCTGCCTATCCCATTTGGCACCTGATTTATTGGTGTAGACTTGATACCAAGACGCCGTAAATTGGACAGCTGAGTGATTGACAAAGGTAGGCTGTGCAAAGATTTACACCGCGACAAAATCAGCATCTGAAGGTTCATCAGAGAGCCGATGGACTCTGGAAGATTACATATGTTTGTCCCGTCAAGATCTAGCAGACGTAGAAGGATCAAATTTCCTACATAATCTGGGATTCTTTTTACATGTGAGTCACTCAGATTCAAAACTCGGATATATGGAAATCTCTTGAAAAATGTTTCCTCGACACTCCATGGCTTTCGATCAGTGTGGAAAGTCCTCAGATTAAATTCCTGCGTATCCATGCTAGGTAACACTGCAATATTCTTCGTAGTGACAGCAGTAAAGCGTCGCAGTTTTGATATATCGACATCCCGTAATGATTCGGGGTCTCCAATGAAGCATTCTTCTCTTGATATGTAACAAGCAAGCTGCCTTAAGAGGTCATGCATTTTGCAGGCCCGTGATCAGCATAATTACAAACTGGTTCAAGGAGATTCCTCTGGATTAGTTCATAGTAGTACTCTTCTGCTGTGTCTTCCAGTAATTGGCCTTGCTGCTCCTCTATAAATCCTTCAGCAACCCATTGAATAACAAGATAATCACGGTATATAACCGCATCTTCAGGATAGAGAGCACAATAAAGAAAGCACTGCTTCAGATGACTTGGTAGGTCATCGTAACTCAAATATAAAGCACCTCTGAGCTCGGTAGGAAGATTGCTCACAGACCAAGCGCTTCTACACATAAATTTTCTCCACTCATTTTCTGTTTTCTCTTTAGTTGCTAGAACACTGGCAGTAACCTTGATTGCGAGCGGAAGCCCGTAACATTTGTTACGGACAATATCCAAACCCATATTCTGAAGGTTCCCCACATCTTTCTCTTCATTAAGGTTCTTACTCTTCCAAAGCAGCTCCCATCCTACATCTGCTGACATCAAATCAACTCGATGCACATCTTCGACCCCAATTGCATGTGCAATTGTATCATGTCGAGTGGTAACTAGAATTACTCCTGTTGCAGCTGCATTGAGTGGAATTCTCAGCAGATTGGTCCAAACATCAGGCTGCCAAACATCATCTAGCACCAGGAATTTTTTTTTTTCTGCAATGGCGGCTGCAAGCTTGCTGCTAAGCTCTCCAACGGTTTCATCTTGCTCATGGTGTACTCCAAAATATCGAAGAACTTCTTTCAAAAGAGCAACTTCAGAGTAGTCCTGAGAAACACAGATCCATGCTTTTTTGCTAAAGGCTCCTTGTAGTTTTTGGTCACTATATATTTTTTGAGCTAGAGTTGTCTTCCCAATCCCTCCTGTTCCAACAATACCAACCTTGTACACCTTTTTTTCCTTATGTGCAAGCACCAGTTCAACCACTCTTTTGCAAGCACGTAAAGTCTCCTTTCCCACAAGATTAGGCTCGACAAGGTGGCTAGTTCTCGCGTGCTTCACAGTGGGAACTACTGCTTTAGGCTGCATATTCTGAAGCCTTAAAAATCTTTCACCCAACATTGAAATCTTCTCAAGTTCAGCATTGAAGTCTCTTATTTGAACACCAATCTTGTGACGCTTCTGAACAGTAGGAATGCAAGTGAAAAACGAAATGCCGGCACATCTAGTTGATGATGAAGGATGGTCCATTAGAACCTTGCCTCCTTCAGATCTTGCCAAGTCAATAATATCATCAGCATAATACATGGCATTTCTCAGCTCACCAAGCCAGTTGTTTACTGCTGACTCTTCTGTCCTCCTTTGCTCAGCATCATGAAGAAAGCAGTGTATCTGTGTCATTGTTCGCTGCAATTCTTTGAGGTCTTCTCTTACACCTAGAACAAGAGCAACCTCCTCCGTAATGATACCTTCCAACTTTTTTGCACATGATTTAACAAGATAATCTAGAAGGCTTGCCATCTGAAAAAACTTGAAGAGGGAGTCCTGCCAAAAGAGTATAACACGACTTATCCGGCAGAGTGGGGAACTATCAGGCTGGCAAAACATACACAATATGTGTTACGATTGTTACAATATTAAACAAGGTTGAGTACAAGTATGCACAGCTATAACCGGTAAGAAAAAGTGTGAGAGATATTGCTGGATCGTTTTACAAACAAAATTAGCACACTGGAGCTATATATAGGACTCCAATAATTGCTTTAGCGCGCCCTATAGGTTTCTCACGGCGTGTATATTGGTGGATATGTTGAGAACATTGGTGACCAAGCCATTACTTTCACTACGTACTGGAGTAGATAGTGAGTAGCGAACAACTAAGAGAAATCAAGCGTACCTACAGTTCATGCCGCTGACAAGCTAATACAGTACGGAATAAATTTAAAAAGAGTAAATTTAAATTTATTCCGTACTGTAAAAGAGTATATTTCACAACGCTAAATGTATTTTGTACTATGAAATATCACAAAACTCCAGATTAAAAAAACACGTTGTCATAGCTACAGATTTAAGAAGTTCTATTCGAAACCTCCAGACTTAAGACTGAAGAAACCTCCAGATTTAAGACTGAACTGCTAGTATCGATTGTACATATGCCCGTTAATGAATTAACACGGTTCAGAGTATGGCTACAACTATAATGGTTCTGATTTAGCGGAGAAGAAGAAGCACTGAATAAAAGGCATGAGAATTAGAGACAGTACCTGACAGGGTGAAATGATAAGCCACCGATCATAGCACCACCGCAGAATTACGTTTCGAGAAAAAATATAGCAGAGCTGAGGAGGACTGACATATACGGAGTATATCCAAGCAGGAACGAGATAAGAAGGTGCACGCGAACGGAGAAGCCCGGCTTCATAATTTCCTGTCCACTCGCTTCATAATTTTGTGTCCACAAAACCAGTCTTTGGCTCTTCAACGGAGCCGAACGGACACCGGGTAGCTCATCCACTCGTCTCACTGCATATGAGTCTCTTTTTTCTTCTGCAACAGCGATAGATGCCGTGTTGAGTGGAATGCCTCTTCGTCTCGGATCCCTTTGAGGACCTTGGACCGGAACGCGTGTCGCTACTATTCTTCAGATAATACCATAGTATATATTTCAATATCCTTCCACAAATTATCCCCACCATACACATTCGACGGATATATAGTATTGCTATTGTCCGGCGGATGCGGATTATCCGCCCTATTTTGCGGATTATCCTCACTACTCAATTAGGATTATCCGATTAATTAGCCTAATGGGACAGCCTAATAGCCAATTAATTAATTGACCTAATCACCCATTTGCCTCTTTCGGTATATAAGCCGTATCCTAGTACGACCAATCATATATTTGTGCTATGCCAACGCAATTGTGCATGCAGTGGACTATTATCATGTTTAATGTACTGCTTGCTGCAGTTTAAAACATACTAATATAATAAAGTTAATTTATTTATTCCAGTAGAAAGTTATTGGTTACTAATACAATGTTTTGTACAAATCGGACAAGTGTTGCATGTTGAAAAACAAGTGCATGTGAGGAGAATATTTTTAACGTTTGGCCACTCTCTAGTCTAATGCATTTGGATAATGTTTTATGTTCATATTGGTTACATAGTGAAATTGAATTTCTTTGCACGTCTTCATCCGCTATTTTCTGTCTGTTTCCAGTCCGAATCCGTTCCATTTCTGATCCGAATCCGCTATCCGATATAATCCGTATTCGAATCCCCATCCGACCGTTATCCGATCCGCTCCGAATACGACAGAAAAATATGGAAAAGAATATGGAGAGAAAAATATCCGATCCGATTCATCCCTAGTCCGGAAAGAATGCAACGCCGATGGAACGTATTGATCGGAAACATAGAAATGGAACCGAGGGGATGTTTGCCCTGAGGTGGCGGACCTGGCGATCAGTATATAGGATCCGCCCCGCGCAGGCAGCGGCTCACCCACTACACTAGACCAGGAACGGGTGGGGCCATGGTAAAATAAGGTAAGAGCAAAGTAAAATAAGAGAGAACAGAAAGAAGCCGGTCTTTTTTGAGAAATTTATGAAATCTTCAAAAAATATGTAAACGGGTAGGAAAACAAATAACATATAACAAAAGCAAGAGATGAAAGTTACTCCCTTTGTTCCTTAATATACGATTTTTTAGTTATTTCAATATAAACTACATACGGATTAAAATTTAAAATGAGTAAATCTACACAACCGCCCCTCCATTCTTGATTGTTTCTATGTGTACGCCCATTTTCTTGGAAGAATCACCTAGCTAGACTATATAGGGTTGGGAGGCAACGGGAAATTGCATGTGTACGTGAATGTCACAGGGCAGAAAGGCAGCAACAAATTGTTTGACATGTAGAAGAAAGTCCTCTGACACCAGCGGCCGGAACACGATTGCCTCGCGCCTCCGTGCTGGACAGAGTCTCACAGCAGCATACTCGTGTCGGTGTTGGATTTCGTCGCCTGGCGGGGGGCGAGGGGAAGCTGGCAGGAGTGTCGGTCATCAGTTTCCGCCGAGGTCTTTCCTTGCAACGTGCTGAAAAGTGCATGAGCCGCTGCATACTACTCATACAGGGAAAGGCCAAATGTGACAAACTGTTAACAAGTTCTAGTTTTATCTGATGGTTGTGTATTTGACCATCGGGGCTACATTTCCATTTTTTTGTTTATTATAGCACTTGTATTTTTCTATTTGAGCTCTATTTTGATCCATTTAATCTACATGTTTGTCTCAGCACCACACCCGATGTGTATCAACTGCATCCATTTCCTTACAATTGTTTACCGGCCAAGAAATTGGTAGACGTTTACTCCAAAATCCCTACTACTCATTTATTCTCCTCACTTATTTAATCTATTTTATACTAAAAGTAATATACGGGTGTATAATAGAAGCACCACGTTAGTCCACATCATCCAAACACAACACCACCCGCCTTGCACAACCGCCCCTCCCTTTCCTTATTGTTCCTACGTGTACTCCCATTTTCTTAGAAGAATCACCTACATAGACTATCTAGGTTTGGGAGACAACGGGAAAATGCATGTGTGAGTGTCACAGGGCAGAAACGCGGCAAAATATTGTTTGACACGTACCAAGATATCTACTCTCGTATTAGGGGCCGGAACACGTACGGTTGCCTCGCTTCGTGCTGGACAGTCTCACCACAGCACATGTGAGGCACGGTGGGTCTGTGTTGGACATCTCTCGTTGCGATTCCATTGTCAGTTGGCAACAATGCATGGGAAGCTGGTGGTGTGTAGGGGCAGGCGTGTCGGTCATTCCGCCAAGCTCTTGTTGGTTCCTTTTAAGATAATAAGATGCTGAAAACTGCACGAGCCTTTACATGCTCTACTAGAAAAAGGACCTCTACTCGCGGTTCCAGAGCACCTTTAGTTGCGCCTGGGCAACCGCGACTAAGCAGGCGGGACTAAAGCCCCCCCCTTTAGTCGCGGCGGGTTCCGAACCGGGACTAGAGGTCCCTCCACGTGGGGACGTGGGGACGTGGTGTGTTGGAACCTTTAGTCCCGGTTGGTAGCACCAACCGGGAAGGGTTTTTGGGTTTTTTTTTTCGATTTAATTGCAGGGTTTAGGATTTATATATGCCGGGTTTGGTTATAGGTTCCCGTGTCCCATGTCGTAACCGTGGTTTCACTAGTAACCCTTCCCGTAACGGTAACCGGTAACCGTTACGGTGACGGTTACGGTAACCGTTACGGTAACGGTGACGGTTACCGTAACGTTTTCCACGTCGTAACCGTTTCCGTGTCGTATGAAGTCGATGCACATATTTATAACACATACAATTAAATTAAGTAATATTTTTAGATCGTAGTCAAGAGTTGATGCGCCAAGAGTTATCGTAGTACAAGAGTTGAAGCAAAACAACAAGTTATTTACACGCTTTCATGCTTTCAGCATCGTAGTACTCTCCTTTCTCCGATAAGGCCTCCGAAAGGTAAAATCCCACCAATTCCTCTCCAATTGCTTTGAAGCGGTGCTCGAATTGTAGCTTGCAGCGCTTTTTTGCCAACTCTGCACTTTTCAAATTACATTTCTCGGTGACTAGTACATGTACATACTCGCAAACGAAGTATGCACATAACTCAGTTCCCTTTGGTTGCTCCAAGCAAGACTATACAAGAATAGATTTCAATCAATAATAATGAAGTATGCATGAGAATGTTGTGTGGACGTAGGTAGCAGTACTTACCTTGTTCAACTTCCAATCCAACTTTTTGGGCCATCCACCTGCAGGATCTTCCTCGACAAACCTTTTCCAAACGCTGCCCGACAGAGAACATTCACAAATGATTTATTCGTTAATGACTTGACATGAAGATATGAATGACAGAGGCGGTAAGAAATGAATGTACCTTGCTAGGAAGTCGAAACAACTCCTGTATTTGTCAGGATGATACCTCAATGAGTCAAGTGAATGAATAAGTCCTTTGCGATGTTCAATGACAAGAAGAATCCAGTGGTAGCTGCGCACAGTCATGCATAACTCGTCAGTTAAACTTAACATCGGGTGAGCAAATTAAAATGTGTAGAAGACACTAAAACTTACCCGAAGTGGTAAGGCCAATATATAGCTCGTTTGTCGCGGTATCGCTTGAACACCCTTAGCAAATCATCCGGTGTGTTCTTGTTATACAAGGGATTTATTATGGTTACTTGGTTATACTTATCCGGGTCAATGAACCCAATGTCATGCTGGTTCATCTTTTTGAGCTCGAGCATCTTCAATCTGCATAATATAGCACACAAAAGATTAAAGTGAGAATAATTACAAACAATGAACGAGACTAGGTAAAGACTTAAATAAATCACTTGCAGGCAATAGGAACTCATGATAGATTTGTCGAGTGCCCGCAGATTGTATAGCTGAAAAAGTTCGCTAAACCGAACAATGTGGTTGTAGTCTTCTAAGAAGTGCTCATCGTCTTTCCTACATTTTAGAACGATAGAAGCTGTCCCTTTCTTTGCGGCTTTCAAGTACCAAAAATGGAGAGCACGCATTTTTGTTGGTAACTTGCATTTCACCAAATCTTCCCCCATAACAAATTCTCTTACTGGTGGAGCTGGTGGTGCAGTCTCAAAGTTCAATCTCGAAGCATATTCGTCTATAGGAACTTGCGCTTCGGCGGCAAGACGACGGATTTCCTCTAAGTCAAACACCATCGGCGCTTTAGGGTTAGATTGTACTAGTTGTTTTCCGCGCTGGGGAACTCGACTATCTTTGTTCGTCGGCGGCGGGACAATTAGCGGGGGGACAGAACGTACGGGTTGTTCTCCGAGCTGGGGAACTTGTTTACCTATCTTCGGCGGCGGTGGGACCGATGGTGCTGCTTTTGTAGCTTCCTTCGGCGGCGGGTCCGATGGTGCTGCTTGTTTATCTTTTGCCGCCAGCGGCGGGACTGACTCTGCGTCTTGTTCACCTTTTTTCGGCGCCTCCACCTCCGTCACCGCGTCATATGACTTATGAATATAACGGTCATAGTCAGATGGCGGCTTCTCTGGAGGGACATATAAGTTGTCGATGACTCGATTACAAGCCAGTGCAGAATAGCCGGCGGTAAAATTTGGCGGCGGCACTTTCGGTGCGAACAATGCTTTATTATACTCCGCCACGGCTGCTTCGTTTTGCTCATGAGTCTTCTGCCAAGGTAACCTCGGATCAGGCGATTTGGCCCTTTTAGTTCGCCTCCTGACCGGGGAAGACGCGCGCTTTCTCCGGAGAAGCGCTACGGACACTTCCTCACGTGGTGGCTTTGCTGAGTCGGAGATGGAGATGGACTATGCTGACTGAGATGGTCCTCTACATCAATTTCCGATGGGGGGTCCCTGTCACACGGTGCCGGAGATGGATGTGTCTCATCGATACCCGGGCAGGATGGGCTTTGCTGAGTCGGTGGCTTTGAGAACTTGATGTATTTCTTGTTCCACCGGACGAAACCACCCTTGACATCGTACAATGTCTCCTCACCGTCACCTCCAGAAATCTCAAGAGCCAATGATTCAAATCCCGGCGCAATTTCATCCACCCCGACAACAGCATAGCCAGGAGCAATGTCACCATTATGGTAGCTTCCTCCGGCGTCACTCGGTAAAGCATAGCCTTCCGCCACCTTCGTGGATATGTTAACCACAGGTGCATGTAGCTCACATGGTGTCTTCTCCGTGACATCATCCACGGGGTAGTGAGCATCGACATCTATTTGCGTGGAACCCACGCTGCTTCTAAGCTGAGATCGAGCATCCATGAGTTGCTGCTGCTGAGACGGCCCTGTTTGACTATTAATTGACTCCATGAGTTGCTGCACCTTGAGTTCCAATTCCGTTAGCCGCTCTTCACCCTTCTTCTTCTTTCTTGCACGGCTTCTATAAGTGTCAGCGTGTTGCGGATACGCTTTCTTAATGGTGACACCGCCGGGCATGCCTCGTAAACGTCCCCAGTGTTCAGGATTCCCTAGGGCCCGTGTCAGCTCGTCGTCCTCTCTATAGGGTTTCCACACACCCCGTTTAACTTCCTCTATTACCGATTCAATCTTCGGGACGATTTCTTCTACTTTTTTCTTGAATTTTTCAACCTTCGGGACAATTTTCCCTGTTTCCTCGTCCAACGTTGCGCCATGCGCGAACAACCAGAATTTGGACCTTTCGGGCCAGTAGTATGTCTGTGGAGTGATATCTTTAGCAAATATTTTATCTTCTAAGGCTAGCCACTTAGGAATGGCTGACCTGTAGCCACCTGTCCCCAAGTTATGGTGGTGAACCTTATTCGCAGCATTTGCCTTATTTATTTTCGATCGGGCCACAGCCGCATCCGATTTCTTATACGCCTTAAACGCTTCCCAGTGATCTCTTATCTTCACTAGTTTTTCTTCACTGAAATCTGGATCAACTGTTGCATATTTTGCCCATAATGTTTGCTTATATTTCCGAAATGCGTCGGCCATCTTGGAGAGAGTCCACTGCTTGAGTTTCAACTTCGTGGTGGGTTCAATATCATCCGGGAGGTTAAAATGCTCCAAGAGTGAGTCAAAGCAGAAATCTTTCAAATGCTTGTGGACATAGCAGGGATCATCCTCGGCAACGCCCGCCGGCTTATTCCATTCTGGTATGGAGATCGGGACCGAGTCCCTAACAATAACTCCAGCTTGACCTATATATTTTTTGCGGTTCTCTGGGGGTTCCACCGGATCGCCCTCTTCATCAATTTCATAGATCGGCAACTTTGCATCTTTGCTCGTCATTCTTTTCGTGCGGCCTCGAGGAGCTTGATTCTTAGCCTTTTTATTCGAGGTGGAGGCCTAAAGTAAGAAATATAATGCGTTAATTAGTGCAATACAAATCAGTTAATGCATTTTGTGATCAACAAAATATATAATTCATATATATACCTCGAGGAGGAGGGTTTTAGAGGTGGAGGGTGTTATTTCTTCTTCATCTAAAAGACCCTCACCAGAGTCCATCAGAAATTGTGAGGCAAATTCCTCAAAATCAAGATCTACACCGGCACCGGCGCCTTCTCCACCGGCAGCATCTCTATCGCGATGCTCAAAAATATCCTGCATTAATATGTCTTCGTTCTCCTCGTCTCGCACATAGCCAGGCTCCATAGCTCAATGTTCCTACACTCAATAAAATTTGCATAAATTTGCATGTATAAATTTGCATTTATAAATTTGCATCTATAATTTGCTAACACATTGTTAAATTTGCTAACACATTGTTAAATTTCCAAACACATTGTAAAAATTCCTAACACGTCGTAAAAATTTCTATCACATTTGCACTAAAATTTGCTAACTTATAAAATTTGCTAACTTTTAAAATTTGCTAACACTAGATCATCTTAGCTACACAAAAAAATTGCAAAATTACAAAAATTGCTAACACTAGATAAAGTTTCCAACACATTGCAAAGTGCTAAAGTTTCCAACACATTTCTAAATTTCATAACATTATTTTCTAACACTAAATTTCATACAAATTAACTAGAAATTTCATTGCTAACAACCTAAATTTGCTAACACTGTAATATCCTAAATTTTCTAACACTAGATAATAACCTAAAAATGAAAAAAAATGAATAAGAAAAACAAACCTGAGGAGATGGGGCTCGGGCAGGGGAGGCGATGGGGCCGGCTCGGGAAGGGCAGCACGGCGGAGCGACCGGAGCGGCGGTGGCGTGGGGCTCGAGGTCGGGGAAGCTCCACGGCGACCTGGGACGGCGGCTGGAGAAGGCGACCGCGGTGGGGCGGGCAGCAGCACGCGGCCGGAGGCGGCGACACGGCGAGGGCAGCAAGCGCGCGGGGCCGGAGGGGGCGGCACCACGGCGGCTTGCGGTCGAGGTCGGGGAAGCTCCACGGCGCCCTGGAGACGCGACGTCGACGGTGGCTGGAGGGAGGCGCGACGTCGACGGTGGGGCGAGGCGCAGCACCACGGCGGCCTGCGAAAAAGACGGCGAGTATGAGCTAGGGTTGGACGGCGGCGGCGGTGCGTCTTGGAGAGGAGTAGGGGCACCTCGGGCGGCGGCGGAGCGGCAGCACAACGGCGGGGCAGCACGACGGCGTGGCGGAGCAGGGCTTCACCGTCGGGGGGCGTCGGCAGCGTCGGGGAGCAGTTCTTGTTCGATTTGGGGAAGTTACGAAAAATTTCGGCCAAAGACACACAAAACCGCGCCGAATCCACCTTTAGTCGCGGTTGGTGGCTACAACCGCGACTAAAGACCCTTTAGTCACGGTTGTAGCCACCAACCGCGACTAAAGGTCTCCCTGGGCCGCCAAAATTCTGGCGCGAAGCCCAGGGGACCTTTAGTCCGGTTGGTGTTACCAACCGGGACTAGATGGGCTTTTTAATTTCTTTTTCTATTTTTTTGTTTTTTCTGTTTTCTTTTGTTGTATTTGTTTTCTTTACATTGATTTAAGTTCTTTTTGAATTGTTTTTGTTTCTAGTTTCTTTTCCTGTTTTGATTTTTACCTCAACAACAAAATGACTGCCAATATTTGGGGCATATTTGATGGAAATATGTGTATCTTGACATCGGAAATAAAGGTGTCCATATTTGATGGAAATAAGATATTCAAAATACAAGAAAAAAAATGATATTCCCGTGCACATGATCTTATTTTATCATGTACTAACATCTCCAACTGATAAACAAGGTCTACACACAAATTAAATAGGAAATGCTTCAAAATGGGGTGAAATGGCACATCTCACACTATGAACTCTATAGTTTGAAGATAGGTGGTTTGAGATTTGCAACATGAAATTTTCCAAAACCTCACCAAACCTTCATTTTGGTGTGACTAAGAATGAGGCAGGCTTAGTTTTCCATTTTGGTGTTTAAAACTTGTGGAAATGCTGATTTGGTTTGGCTTCTGCCAAATTTGAAATAATCATAAGATATTCAAAATACAAGAAAAAAATGATATTCCAGTGCACATGGTCTTATTTTATCATGTACTAACATCTCCAACTGATAAACAAGGTCTACACACAAATTAAATAGGAAATGCTTCAAAATGGGGTGAAATGGCACATCTCACACTATGAACTCTATAGTTTGAAGATAGGTGGTTTGAGATTTGCCATCTGGGTTGATTAACAGGGGCATCAGAAGCGCTCGAAGGAAACACACGATCCATGTGCTTCTTCCTGATCCAACGGGTCAGCAGCGCTCGAATGAAACACACCGCTGATCCAACGGCTCAGAAGCGCTCGAAGGAAACACACGATCCGTGTGCTTCTTCCTGATCCATCGGCTCACCTTTAGTCCCGGTTGGTGTTACCAACCGGGACTAGATGGAAAACACACGGCAAATATAACGACGCCTATAAATTGGCCACTCCTCAGACAGGTTACTCACTCACACAAAACATTCCAGCGTCACTCGGAGAGGCATCTTTGGGCAACTAGCGGCAAGACGTCTCTGATGATCTGCGACCGTTCCAAACGGTTGCAGATCATCAGGGACGTCTTGCCGGATGGTTGTAGATCATCAGAGACGTCTTACCGCTGCTTGGATCGAAGTGGTGCTCAAACACAAAACATTTGGGTTCCCTAGCTACGTCCTACAGTGAATGCAACGACATTCGAACGTGAGTCACTGTAGGGCTGTAGCTAGGGGAAGCCGTGTGTTCTGTTCTATATATCTACGTAATCCTTCAGTTCATCGACCGAATGCAAATCATTCGGATTCCCGTCATACAGCCCAACGGTGCATTTGATATGCAGGTACTCACGAGCCACCGTTGGGCTGTATGACGGGCAAACCGTGTGTTTTGTTCTATCTAGAAATCCTTCAGTTCCTAGAGCGGAGGCTGAAGGTAACACCAACCGGGACTAAAGAAGCACACGGATCGTGTGTTTGTTTCAAGCGCTTGTGAGTCGTTGGATCAGGGGTGTGTTTCTTTTGAGGGCTTTTGAGCTGTTGGATCAGCACTATCACGACCCGATGTGTTTTGTTCTATCTACAGAATCCTTCAGTTCATCGACCAAATACAAATCCTTCAGTTTTCAGAATACAGTTACATAAAAGGATTCATACATTATTACACATCACCAACAACATCCCTACCTAGTGTTGTGGTTTTCTTCACTTGTTCTTCGTGTGTGTCCCTTTCTTCTGATTGCACCGTAGCCATGGACAAACTTCTTCATTTAACGCAATGCTTGGGTCAATTTTCACTTTGAAGGGCGGAATTTCATGAAACTTATTGTAATCTTCTGACATGTCTGTGTGGTCCTCCACTCTCACGATGTTTCTTTTACCTGAAAGAACAATGTGGCGCTTTGGCTCATCGTATGATGTATTCGCTTGCTTATCTTTTCTTTTTTTTGGTAGGGTAGACATGTCCTTCACATAAAAAACCTGAGCCACTTCACTGGCTAGAATGAATGGTTCGTTCTCGTAATGAAGATTCTTCAAATCCACTGTAGTCATTCCGTACCGTGTGTCTACGGCTACACCGCCATCTAGGTTGAACCATTTGCACTTGAACAAAGGAATCTTAAATGAAGGTCCATAGTCCAGTTCCCATATCTCCTCTATGTAACCATTCATCAGAAGTTTCTGTAAATATTGTCCAGGAATCTTAAATATTGTAGCTGTAGTTCAATTGTGGTGACATTCATCAGAAGTTTCTGTAACCAACCGCCAAAAGTCTTGATGTGTACTCCATCAATCTCATCTTCTGGGTATTTGGAGCGTAAATAATTCCTGTGTTGCTGGATATACGGAGCCACCAAGATGGAATTATGCAGAACTGTGTAGTGTGCTCGACCGAAAGAATCCACGTCTTCACATATGATTGCTTTCTTTCCTAGCGTGCCTTTTCCACGCAGTCTCCCCTCATGACGCGATTGAGGAACACCAATCGGCTTAAGATCAGGAATAAAGTCAACACAAAACTCAATGACCTCCTCAGTTCCATAGCCCTTGGACATGCTTCCTTCTGGCCTAGCACGGTTATGAATGTATTTCTTTAAGACTCCCATAAACCTCTCAAAGGGGAACATGTTGTGTAGAAATACAGGACCGAGAACACGTATCTCTTCCACCAGGTGAACTAGAAGGTGCGTCATAATATTGAAGAAGGTTGGAGGGAACACCAACTCGAAGCTGACAAGACATTGGACCACATCCTTCTCTATATCTTTTAGAGTAAGCGGATTGATAACCTTCTGAGAAATTGCATTCAGGAATGCACATAACTTCACAATGGGTACTCGAACATTTTCTGGTAGAAGTCCCCTCAATGCAACCGGAAGTAATTGTGTCATAATCACGTGACAGTCATGATACTTTAGGTTCTGAAACTTTTGCTCTGCCATGTTTATTATTCCCTTTATATTCGACGAGAAGCCAGATGGAACCTTCATACTGCGAAGACATTCAAAAAATATTTTCTTCTCTTCTTTCGTAAGAGCGTAGCTCGCAGGACCTTGATGATTATCAGAATGATCGTCGTCTCGTGAATGCATACGTCGATGGGCCTGTCTTGCTTCCGGTGTATCTTTTGACTTTCCATACACGCCCAACAAGTTAAGCAGGTTCAAGCAAAGATTTTTTGTCACGTGCATCACGTCGATTGCAGAGTGAACCTCTAGCATTATCCAATAGGGCAGCTCCCAAAATATAGATTTCTTCTTCCACATGGGAACGTGGTTCTGAGCGTCATTCGGAACAGATAGTGCTCCAGCACCCTTCCCAAAGATTACTTTTAAATCCTTGACCATTCCATGTATAACAGAACTAGAAGGTCGAGTAGGCTACCGCCGAATATGTTCCTCACCTTTGTAATGTTGGCCTTCCTTTCTTACTGAATGCCTCGGTACAAGCCATCGACGATGGCCCAGGTACACAATCTTGTTACCTATATGTATACCTTGAGTCTCACCTAAACAATGCGTACATGAATCATCTACATCAGACGGAAAGAGATTTTCGTTGTCCAGTTGAGCAAGAGTAATACCAGCATCTGCAGCAAAGTCCTTCTTGAAGGATAAAGTAGGAATTAGGTCCGTCACGACCCCGCCGCCCTGCCTCGCGTTCCCGCCCCGCCTCGTCTTCATCTCCCCGCCTCGTGTTCCCACCCGGCCGCCTCGCCTTCACCCCCGTGGTCAACGCGGACCACCAACAGGCCCCGCCCACCCGGAGTCAATGCTCCTGGCCCACTTGCCAGCGACTCGGGCGCGGGCCCACCCGACGGTTCCCCTCCCGACGGTCCTGGTCTTTAAAAAGGGAGGGGCCCGTGCGGATATGGACACTCCACTCCGCTCCGCTCCGCCCGACGGTTCCCCTCCGCCCCGACAGTTCCCCTCCGCCCGTCCAGGCGTCTAGTGCCCTCGCCGCCATGTCGCGCTGGTTCGGGAAGTCCCCGAAGAACGAGGCCGGCGAGTCCTCCAGCCGTCGCCGCGCTTCTCCACCGCCTCCACCGCCGGTGGCCTTGGGCGTCGTTCCGCAGGGCGTGCGGAGGACCGCGCCACCGGTGCGTGTCACCCACGAACCCGACGCGCCGTCACGAACCACCACCACAACACCCGGAGGGAGGAGGATCCGGCGCCGGCGCTACGTGCCGGAGCCGGAGTGCCAGTGGCACTGGGACAACGCCGCCACGCTGGAGTGGCCCGACGTCCACCTCCCCGAGGGCTGGCACCTGAACCCGCAGAGGATTCCGGTGCCGGCGGTCCCGCTCCCTGGGAGGCAACTGGACAGGGAGATCGCGCGCCGGCGCCGCCTTCTCCCGTCGGAGCTCCGCGACGACCCCGCCTACGCGGCGTGGCTCAAGGACGAGCACGAGGACCGCCGTCGCTCCTACTTCGCCCCGGCGCCCCGCCCGTCCAATCCGCCTACCCAGCGCTGCCCGACGTGCTGTGGATCGAGGAGGAGGTCCCCGAGGATGAGGACGACCCGGAGATGCTCGCCGCGTTCAAGGCCTCCAACCTCAGCCTCGTCGAGGACGAGATCAAGAGGTGGGAGAAGGTGAGGGCCGCCGCCGCCGCCGCCCTGATGCCGCCGCCGCCGTCACCGCAGTACTACGACCCGGACGAGGTCGAGCCGTGGCACTACGCCATGGAACGCGAGCAGGAGCAGGAGCAGGACCTTCCGCCGCCTCCTCTGCCTCCCGGCCTCGTTGGCCAGTCCTGGGTGTTTACTGGCGGGAGCTGGTCGCCGGATCGGCCCCAGTAGCAGGAGGAGGAGGAGCAGCAGCAGGAGGCGCCACCGCAGCCGCAGGCGCCACCGGAGCATCCCTGGACCCCGCCGCCCTTCTACATCCTCGACGACTAGGCGGCACCGGCGACGACGACCCCCCCTCCCTCCTCCAATGTAATGGCCTTAGGCCTCCCCCCCCCCCAATGTAATTAATCGGCCGTTTGTGGCCTCCCCCTATAATGAAATCGGCCCTTAGGCCCTAAAAATCTGTTCTTGTTTGCCAACTCCGGCGCCGGCCCCGTGGTTAGGGTCCGCCGCCGCCGCCGCGCGCTAGATCTGAGAGAGGGAGAGAGTAGTTGGTCGGGGGGACGAGCTCACCGTGGGTCGGGGTCGGGGGCGAGCTTTGCTTGCTCGGGGACGACGATCTTGCTCGGGGACGACGATCTTGCTCGGGGGAAGCGGGGACGGCCGCGCCCGGAGCAGGAGCAGGACGGCGACCGGGGACGGCCGGGGCGGTAGCGGCGCGGGGACGAAATCCGGCAGCCTGGCGGCGCAGGGGGCGGCGTCGTCTGGAGCCCGGAGGCGGAGCGTCGATTTGCTGGACTTGGGCAAATTTTCGGCCCGAGCCACTAGAAGTAGCGCCAAAAAGGCCTCTAGTACCGGGCCGTGGCTCCACCCGGTACTAGAGACCCTCTAGTACCGGGCCGTGTTACCACCCGGTACTAGAGGTCCCTCAGGGCCGCGAAAATTTGCGCGCCAAGCCCAGTGGACCTGTAGTACCGGGTGGTCGCACGGCCCGGTACTAGAGGTTTTTTAATTTTCTGGTTTCTTACTTTTTTATATCTTTTGATTTACTTGTCTAAATTAAGTAAAAATTGCTTTCATTTTCCTGTTTTCTGTTTTGGTTTAAAATGAAGTATCACATGCGCTTGGTTTTAAATTAAGTACTACATACGCTTAATTTAAAATCAATTCAAAAATTTATAAATCAAGTACTACATGCGCAGTGGATCATTTCACATCACAAAGTTTGATGCTACATCAAAAATTTATAAATTAAGTACTACATTCCGCCACCGCCATACGCTTGATTTCATTGACATGTCTGTCTTGTCCTCCATACTATAAATTATATAAAAGTTTAATAAATTATTACACATCATGAACAACATCCCTATTTAGTCTTCGCTTTTTCTTTTTGTGAGACCCTTTCTTCTGATCGCTCCGTAACCATGGACAAGGGTCTGCATATAACTTGAGACTTGGGTCAGTGGTCACTTTGAAGGGCGGAATTTCATGAAACTTGTCGTAATCTTCTGACATGTCTGTCTTGTCCTCCACTCCCACGATGGTTCTTTTCCCTGAAAGAACTATGTGGCGCTTTGGCTCATCGGCTGATGTATTCACTTCCTTATCTTTTCTTTTTTTTGGCTTGGTAGACATGTCCTTCACATAGAAAACCTGAGCCACATCCTTGGCTAGAACGAATGGTTCGTTGTCGTACGCAACATTCGTGAGATCCACTGTAGTCATTCCGTACAATGGGTCTTCCTTTACCCCGCCGCCTCTCAGGTTGAACCATTTGCACCAGAACAAAGGGACCTTCAAAGAAGGTCCATAGTCAAGTTCCCATATCTGCTCTATGCAACCATAATATGTGACCGTGGCCTCATTCGTGCTCTTATCATCAAAGCGGACACCACTATTTTGGTTGGTGCTCTTTTTATCTTGGGCGTTCGTGTAAAATGTATTCCCGTTTATCTCATACCCTTGGAAAGTCCAAATAGTCGAAGATGGCCCCTTAGACAACAAGAACAGCTCATCTGAGACTGTGTTGTTGTTGTTCAGATGCGTTTCCAACCAACCGCCAAAATTCTCCATGTGTTCCTTTGCAATGGCGGAGTCATCCATCCCCGGGTTGTTAGAGCGTACAATATCCTTGTGCATCTGGATATACGGAGCCACCAAAGTGGAATTATGCAGAACTGTGTAGTGTGCTTTTGTGAAAGAATACCCGTCCCTGCATATGTATGATTTCTTTCCTAGAGTGCCTTTCCACTTAGTCTCCCCTCATGTCGCGATTCAGGAAGACCAATCGACTTAATGCCGGGAATAAAGTCAACACAAAACTCAATGACCTCCTCTGTTCCATACCCTTTGGAGATGCTTCCTTCTGGCCTAGCACGGTTATGAACATACTTCTTCAACACTCCCATGAACCTCTCAAAGGGGAACATATTGTGTAGAAATACAGGACCCAGAATGTGAATCTCGTCGACCAGGTGTACTAGGAGATGTGTCATAATAGTGAAGAAGGATGGTGGGAACACCAACTCAAAACTAACGAGACATTGAGCCACATCCTTCTGTAACCTTAATAGAGTGGTTGGGCTGATTGACTTCTGCGAAATTGCATTGAGGAACGCACATAGCTGAACAATGGATACTCGAACATTTTCCGGTAGAAGCCCCCGCAATGCAACCGGAAGCAGTTGAGTCATCAGCACGTGGCAGTCATGAGACTTTAGGTTCTGGAACTTTTTCTCTGCCATATTTATTATTCCCTTTATATTCGACGAGAAGCCAGACGGGACCTTCATACTGCTCAGGACTTCAAAAAATATCTCCTTCTCTTCTTTGGTAAGAACGTAGCTAGCAGGACGTAGACGTCCTTTATCCGTCCTCATTGGATGCAGGTTCTTTGGGTCTTTCAAAAGTTGCTGGTCCTCTCGTGCTTCCGGAGTATCTTTTGCCTTCCCATACACGCCCAAGAAGCCTAGCAGGTTCACGCAAACATTCTTCGTCACGTGCATCACGTCGATTGCAGAGCGGACCTTTAGGATTTTCCAATAGGGTAGTTCCCAAAATATAGACTTCTTCTTCCACAGGGGAACGTGGTTGTTAGCGTCCTTCGGAACAGACTGTCCGCCAGGACCCTTTCCAAAGATTACATCTAAATCCTTGACCGCATCATATATATCTTCACCACTTTGGAGGGGTGGCTTCGGCCGGCGATCTCCTCACCTTTGAAATGCTGCTGCTTGCTTTTCTTTCTTAGGGGATGCTGAGTTGTAAGAAATCGACGATGACCCGGGTACACATTCTTGTTACCTACATATATACTTTCAGTGCTATCTAAACATGTGTGCATGCATTGTATCCCTTGTTCGACTGTCCTGAAATGTTACTAAGAGCAGGCCAATCATTGATGGTTACAAACAACAACCCTCGTAGGTTAAATTCCGCTTGTTTGTACTCATCCCACACAGGTACCCCTTCATCACGCCACAACTGTAAAAGTTCATCAACTAATGGCCTCAGGTAGACATCAATGTTGTTACCGGGTTGCTTCGGGCCTTGGATGAGCACTGGCATCATAATGAACTTCCGCTTCATGCACAACCAAGGAGGAAGGTTATAGATACATAGAGTCACAGGCCAGGTGCTATGACTGCTGCTCTGCTCCCCAAAAGGATTAAAGCCATCCGTGCTAAGACCAAACCTTAAGTTCCTTGGGTCACGTGCAAATTCCTTGTACTCTGTATCGATTTTTCTCCACTGCGACCCATCAGCCGGGTGTCTCAACATCTCGTCGCTCTTGCGGTCTTCTTTGTGCCATCGCAACAACTTGGCATGCTCTTTGTTTCTGAACAAACGTTTCAACCGTGGTATTATAGGAGCGTACCACATCACCTTGGCAGGAACCTTCTTCCTGGCGGGCAGGCCCTCAACATCGCCAGGGTCATCTGCTCTGATCTTATACCGCAATGCACCGCATACCGGGCATTCATTCAAATTCTCATACTTCTCACCGCGGTAGAGGATGCAGTCATTAATGCATGCATGTATCTTCTGCACATCTAATCCTAGAGGGCAGATAATCTTCTTTGCTTCATACGCACTCTCGGGCAATTCGTTACCAGCCGGCAGCTTGTCCTTCACTATTTTCAGTAAACTCCCAAATCCCTTGTCAGATAAACCATTCGCTGCCTTCCATTGCAATAATTCCAGTGTGGTACCGAGCTTTGTGTTGCCATCTTCGCAAGTTGGGTACAACTTTGTTTTGTGATCCTCTAACATGCGCTCCAACTTCAACTTCTCAAGTGTAGTTTCTGCTAGGGTATGTGCATCAACGATGACCCCACGTAAATCATCATGTATGATGGGATCATCTGGTACCTCTTCATCATCAGCTTCCCCTGTTGGGTTACCAACGTATTCAGGGTACATGTAGTTGTCATCGTTCTCTTCTTCTTCGTTATCTTCCATCATAACCCCTTTTTCTCCGTGCTTGGTCCAACAATTATAGCCGGGCATGAAACCAGAAGTTATCAGGTGGAGGTGAATTCTGTCTGTGTTAGGGTAATCCTTCTCATTCCGACATTTTTGCATGGACAACACATAAAACCATTCGGCCCCTTGTTATCCTTAGCCACATTGAGAAAAGATTGCACGCCATCCATGTACTCTTTAGAGCGTCGGTCAGCGTACATCCATGGATGACTCATCTGCAAATCACCGCTAAAACCCATTACGATAAACCAACATAATAGGAAACATACCATATTCATTAATACAAGTTCATCACATTAAAACCAAAGTATAGTAGTGACCAAATGTAATACATAGTTCTCATAAAACATAAATTAATTGAAACTAGAATACAACTATCTAAAGAATTTAAATCCAACAACAAATGCGATCAGAATCGCAACTAAGGTAACTATTGAACCAACAGCATAATGATACCAAGCCTCTTGACTAATGACATATTTTCTAATCTTTCTAAGCTTCAAGCGCATTGCATCCATCTTCATCTCGTGAACAGCGACGACGTCGGTAAGCTCGACCCCGTGAGCATCAACGATGTCGGCAATCTTCAAGTCCAATACCATCTTCTCTTCTAGGCATTGGAGACGAAGATCTTCACTTATCTTCAATTTTGCTTTCAAATCGTTGTTTTCTTTTTAAAAACTCTACAATAGGGTCGGCTGGAATTTCCGGTTCAACTACCTCCTAAATAAAATATATCTATGTCAATTTGGTCGGCATGATTGTTATAAACACGAAACAAAATAAATAGTGATAAAAATATACCACATCCGAATCATAGACCGGACGAGGGCCGACGGGGACGGATATCAAAACCATGACACTATACATATAAAAAACATAAGAAAATTATACAAGAAAAATAATTATGCATTCAAATCATACAAGTAATTTTGTAAAATAAAAGATAAAAGAAGAGGCTCACCGAGGTGGTGCCGGTCACGGGATGGCGGGGCTATCGACGGCGGTGAGGACCGAGACGACACTAAAATCCACAAATAATAAATTAATTTGAGCTCAAAATACATAAAAAAATGAACTACCTAGTTAGGCATTTCATCAAACACCTAGGTAGCACTATAAAAATGAAATGAGCTAAACTTGTATGGAAATGGCTAAAATTCGGCCGCCGGGTGAAAGGATCAAGTGTTGCTAACCCTTGGAGAGATGGGTGCCGTCTATCTTGACAAATCTTGGAAAAAAATGGGGCTACACTTGAGTTTGAGAGAGGAAACAATGAAGATGATCTTGAGAGTTCAAAAATGGTGGCTGGCCCGGGGTGGGAGATGATATAGCGGGACCTCTAGTCCCGGGCTGTACCACGGCCCGGGACGAAAGGTCCACCCTCCTGTCTCCACCCTGCCGCTGACTGCCTCGGTCCCGGGTGGTATCACGGCCCGGAACTAGAGGTGCCCTACAACCCGGGACCCGACCTGCGCAGCGTCGGAGCAGCCGGCCCGGTACTAGTTCCCTCTCTAGTCCGGGATCGAACCACGCCCGGGACTAGAGCCCAACCCCCTCTCCACCAAAGCTCCTGTTTCCACTAGTGAAAACACCTAGGTAGTATATATGTAAAACTCATCAGCAAAGTTTCTATTTAAAAAAATTGAAACTGATAACATTAACTGGTCAACCAACTAATTGTTGTCTTTGCTCTTTGCCATTACTTATCACTAGCTATACAACTGCACTGAAGATCCAAAAATACAAGGCGGTTGGCAATTGCTCTGAAGTCTGAGCAGAAACCAAAAGTAACAAATGTGACTAGCACTAACTTTTCTTGTACCTGCAGTATGGACAAATACCATGTCAGTTCCTTTATACCTTTCATATATAGAACCAGCGAAGGGTCTTAGAGGTCATTCCAAGGTGAGAGAGGAGACACACTCAAAATAAAGCAGCTATAGCTGCATGAATCGAAATAGATCATAGCTCCTTGAAGGCGTATTATGGGATTGGTAGGCGACAGCAATGAAGAGGTACGGTGGAGGTGAAATTTTGTACCTGGACGCATGGCCACTCATCCAAACTTCGACTAACCTGTACAAACATAGCGATGTCTCAGATGTGTACAACGCTGAATTTCATAGCCCTGCATAGTGTAGTAGAAAACTTTTTGCTTATCTTCAATATGGTCATATTGGATTGACGTCTGGTACATGTCTCTTTTGCTAGTCTAAACTTTGTGGCAGCAACTAGGATGGTACAGAACTGACGGACAACAAAATCTCAAATTGACATGTTTGGCTATGTATTTCCAGCCAAATTTAAACCAAACTTTTATTTACTTTCAACTTGATGCATAATTTAAACATCTATTAGCATGCACGTATGTATTCAAGGGGAAAATTTTGCGCACTTGATACCCAAACCCCTTGATGTATATATGTAAAATGCGTAATTAGGGCTCCTTTAATTCAAAGGAATTGCATAAGAATTTTGGAGGATTCAATCCTATAGGAACTTTTCCTATCTTGCTTGTTTGATTTGTAGGATTGGACCCTATAGGATTTATTCCCTAAGAATCATTTGTACTAGTTCCCATTGGAATTCTAACAGCACTTCAATCTCTTTTTACAATTCCTTTGATGATATTAAACAAAATTTGTTACATGCTTTTACAATGCGTGGTTACCCGGACAATGCAACCCAGTATGACAAAACTATTATTGACCCTTATCCATGACCATTAGGAGCTATCAATGGTCATGACAAAACTGTGCCATGACCATTGATGTTTTATGAAATACAATTCAATAGTTTTTATGAGCTCTGTAGTAATAACAACATGCTTTTACGATGGTATAAACTTTGTTTTGCATAGCATAATCGATCCTTAACTTAAAACATCAATGTATATTTTTTCGATTAAGTGTGTTTTATTAAACTATTACTTTAGCATTAGCATCACACTAATACAATTAGTATAAGTTTAGTTCTTTTTATACAGGGCATTTTATTACTCAACGAAAGTGTATTACACCCGGCCTTAGTAGAAGTTTAATGAAAGGATGACCCTATCCTATTTGCTATGTTGTCTCTGGTCCTAATTCTGGCCCAAAAAATATTTTCCATTTGATGCGGTACATACTACACCCAAAATTTCATAGTACGATGTACCGTAAAGACTCCGTTAAATCCTATTTGCTATGTTGTCTCTGGTCCTAATTCTGTCCCAAAAAATATTTTCCATTTGATGCGGTACATACTACACCCAAAATTTCATAGTACGATGTACCGTAAAGACTTCGTTAAATCCTATTTGCTATGTTGTCTCTGGTCCTAATTCTGTCCCAAACAATATTATACATTAGATACGGTACATACTTCACCCAAAATTCCGTAGTACGATATACCGTAAAACATCCTTAAATTAAGGTAATGTATGCCCTATTACTATTTTTGTTGTGCATTAGTCTCCTTCTACTTCTAGTGTGATTATTTTCTTGGCTGCCTTGACTAGGATCTCCTTCGAAAAGGCTCACCGTGCATGTTCTACCATCTAGCACTATTACTACTACATCGGTTTGAAAGTATAGGGTCGGGTGACCATTTTTGGCTATACCAAGGCATGTGTTATTTCGTGCACATTGACAGATTCATTTAAATTGTGTGATAGATACTCATGAGTCTAACCTTAAACATCACATTAATTACTCCCTCTGTCCCAAAATACATGTCTACATACATACACTTTTTGTTAAATCTAAGACACTTATTTTGGGACGGAGAGAGAATTTATTAGCTTACTCGGAAGGAACAAATTTGTTGTCCTTATGGTCTCACGTCTTTGAACTCCACAAACTAATGTTACACAGGGGACCAGCGCAGTGCCTCTTTTTTTTTGTGACGGTGCGACAACAATGCGACCGGGAATGGGCTCTAAGGAACATGAAGATCATCACACACGGCTGGTTGGTTAGATGGTACTTTGTTGAATATACATGGCCTTTCAAAAAGAGACATGCTACAGGAACGTATTATTTGCTTTCCGCGTGTTTCTATATAGAGGAGTCACGGCTGCGTGCTAAAAAATAGGATCTAGTTAACAAGATTTCAAATCGAACGTGTAATCGGATTTAGTTGCTAAACCGTTAGGGCGTGGGGTATGCTGGATGCTGCTTTGGGAAAGGAGTACATACACCTAGGGGTATAGAACCATTATTTCTATATATATATAGAAACCCTATTCAGATCCTGGGTGCAGAATAATAATTCTGCACCTGGGTCGATTCAAGCGAACCAGACCCGCCTGTGGCTCCATCGCACCTGGTGCGGCCCGGTCAGAATTTCCTGCGTCGCGGCGGTCCCGTAATTTCTTTTTCGCAAAATCTAATCGTTGCGCGCGCACGATTTATTCCTTAGGCGGTGCTCGCGTCGTGCGCCGTCCGTTCGCGATCCGACCGACGTCGCGCGTATGGTCGGTCCACGTGGTCGCGCAGTCCCTTCTGCCGTTTGCGGAGAGAACCCTCCCGATCGTGATTCCCCATTTCCTCTCCTCTCCCACTCGAGCACCGCGACAGCGATTCTTCTCCAGCTCGTCTCCTCCGCCTCCAAATCGGCTCTCCGGCGTCGAGGCCCCGGCTATCAGCGAATCCAGAGGTTGCTTCGCGCGTCCGTGCGGCGACGGTCTACCGCCGGCGGCGTGTGGGAGCGTGGGCAGCGGAGGTGGTTATCGGCGGCGCGACCGTTCTTCTCCAGCTCGTATCCTCCGCCTCCAAATCAGCCCGGCGTCGAGGCCCCGGCTATCTGCGAATCCAGAGGTTCCTTCACGCGTCCGTGCAGCGACGTTCTACCGGCGGGGTGTTGGAGCATGGACAGCAGGTGGTTATCGGCGGCGAGGCTTCACAGGGGTTCTGCTAGGTGAGATCTCAGTCTGGTGTTCTTATTTTCGTTCAGGTATTCCTCGTTGATTTTTCCCTGGTTCGTTTTGCTTCGATGGCGGTGAGCCCCCTGCGGCCTTCTCTATGTGTTTTCGCTGGGAGATTTTGCATCTAGAGATCACTGGAATCTCAATGTAACCCGATGTTTCTGTCGTTTGTTCTGGTTGATTTGGAAGGGAATCTGAAATCATGCCTTGAGCGATTCGTTGGTACAACTATATAGAGACAAGCTCGTCCAAAGATCAAGGTGAGAGGACTTTCCACTGGGGGCATCTTAGTATGCGTCTTTGTTTGTGTTACATTTTTGGTCAGTTCAGCATGTTTGTGTTCGTAAGTACAACTACTAAGCGACAAGGATTTAACTAGACTTGTGTGTGCGTTCTTCAGCATGTATCTTGATTTTCTAGCCTTTTTCTAGTAGGTTGTAAATCTGTACTTGTAGATAATTACATAGTTGCATACAATGATTTATCCTTAATTAATCTACATCTTAATAGCTGTTTTGGTTAAATTTGTTAGTATACTGGAATATTCATCTATGATCTGATGAACACTACAACTGTTGTAGTTGTGTTTGTATGAAATGTATTTCCCAGTATCGATTTTGCACATGCAGATGTACGCACAGATGTATTTTTTACATATATTTAGATGAAAACTTCATCTAATGTATGTAAGTTCGATATAGAAACTACAGTGCATTTTATTACTAGTGCTTGATTATTTTTCCGCATGATGTCACTAGTTTCCATGGGGAGAATGTTTTTTCTTTTGTGTATTTTCTACGTAGAATGTACTTTTTGAGGTCCATTTATTTCTTGTATATATTAGATGAAAACTTGCATTAAGTCGATGTAAATTCGATATAAAAACTACAATGCAGCTTATTACAGGTACTTGATTATTTTTCGCATGATGTCAATAGTTTGGGTATGTAGTAGTTGTAGTTTCCATAGGGAGAGATGTTTTTCCCATGTCATGTAGATGTATTTTCGGAACTTTTTCATAAATTAGATGGAAACTCCATGCCAGGTTCCATAAGTATGTATATTGCATGTATTTTTATATTTAAAATTATCAAACAAAACTTAACATCAGAAGTTCCAGTAATATGGCTTTTTCAGTGGCACTTAGATGTATTTTTTTGATGTTGATATAACTGACACTGTGACACACCATATATATAGTTACAGATAGCTCTTGGTTTTTCTTCTGTATGTTTTACGTTACTGGACACCATTTGTTCAGATATTTTTAAACTTTTCAGTGGGGTATGTACTTTCAAACACTACCACTAAGATTTATATTCTCAACATTCAGTTTCTGCAGGAAAACTACAAAGATGTTGCCACTCATACCTAAGGTATAATCATGTTTTCCAAACACTGCCACGTAGAGATAATACTTTCTGTTGTTTTTCACTTTTTGAGTTGTCTCCATTGATAAAAGAATTTCTTGTTGTATTGTAGTTTTGCATCTTCCCAACTTCAGCATCGCTGCCCAAATCATCACATGAAAGAGTGTGCCCTGTCCCCCCTCCAGTGTCTGCGGATGGCAACATGTAACTTGCAGAAATCTGAGGTGGTTGAACAAAATGCACGCCTTCACCCTCTAGATTCACAAAATGCTGGTTGTCATCATCTACAGCTCGAGCATTCAGGTCAATACCACCAGGCACAAATCCATATCCATAGCTGCAAGAGAAAAGTGCAGTTTAATTCCATGAATTTTTTTTTTTTTTTTTTTTGAGAACACAGTACAACACAGACGCTCACAAATACGCACGTACACTCACCCCTATGAACGCACACACGCACACCCTACCCCTATGAGCACCTCTGAAGGACCGAGCCGGCAAATCTTGAGGTTGACGAAGTCACCACAGGCGCCTCGCTGTTGACGGGCACGCCACCTACCACTGAAAGAATAGCGCCGGCTAAACCTGGAATAAATCCAGGTAAATGCAAACGCCCATGCCAAGTCTAGGACTTGAACCTGGGTGGGCTGGTTCCACCACAGGGAACCCAACCATCAGAGCCAAGCTCCGTCTGCTTAATTCCATGAATTTAATCCAGCATATACATGTACATGTAACTTTCTGCCTACTTTCGTTGTTTTAGTTCTGCATATTGCTGTCTAACATGGATCTTTTTTATCCTTTACAGCCAAAACTACATGGAGATCTTCATTTCAACAGAGCATGGAAACATCCCAGTTTGTTCTTGTGTGTTCATGAAGATTTTCAAAGTGAAGATTCAGGTTTTGCATGGTACAAAGCCACTAAAAAACATCATTGTGGATTCATGAAATAGAGTACTGGAGTAACTAGAACCACTTTTCTTTTGCTGGGACAAAACTTCAAACGAATCAAGAAGATATCAGAAACTACAAGCAATTTGTTTGCTGTTTTCTTCTTCCCGTACTGGTTCCCCCAGTTTTCCTACATCTAGAAACCTGATGTACTTTCTGTGATGGAGAGCACAATGTTTTTCATGCCTGGATGTTTCCCTCTGGCTTTTGGCGATTATCCTCTTGCTGGGTACTTTTTCACAGGGGATCGTAGTGCAAAGCTACACACTACGAATCTGGGAGGGAGGGTGATGTTTATTTGCAGTAGATTCTTGTCCACCCAAGGGAACTTTCTGTTCTTCAGTTGTTTTTTGTATCTAGTAGCTAGTAACTGTAGTTCCTGCTGGAAACTTCCATCGAACTGAAGGTCTTTCCTTGACGGCGGCGTTAGAGGAAGAAGAGAAGCAGGTAAGAGAAGCCACCCAGATGTGTTTTCTGCTGCTAACTGGGCCTGCCTTGCGTTCGGGCCTTTCCCGCGATGCGCGCGCACTGGACCGCGAACAGCAAACGTTACCTACCCCTAAAAAAAAAAGGACACGTTACTTTTTCCGAACCTGGGACCACTTTCGGGAAGATGTCCGAATTCGGACAGGGGGGGCACCCTGTAGCGCAAAACAGTGCGCGTGCACTGTGTAGACGCGTCCTTTCTTTTTTCTTTTTACATCGACGGTTTCTTTCTCCACCACTATCGTTATGAGCTAGCTCATCCTCTGATCCAGAGCATCGTGTGCGGCCGGCGGTTCTTGAATTTCGGCTGGCGATTGCGATTGGCGGCGAGCGACGACCGGCTGGAGATCAGCTAGGGTTTGGCACCGGCGGCGAGTGGCTGCACCTGGGGATGGTGGCCAACGGCGGGCGTCTGCATCTGGGGATTCTGACGACTTGAGACGTGACGAGCGGCGGTGGTATCGGCGGTGCCGTCGTGGACTCCGCTGCCGTACAAAGCGGCCTGCTGCCTCGGTTTTGGGCAGCGCAGCTTTTGGTATCTGCCGGTGGCGCTGGGTGGCATCCGCGTCGTGGTGGGTGGGAGGCTGTCTCGGCGGTGCTGCGGGCGTCGACGTGAAGGTACGTTCTGGAGATCTCTTTCCCAAAACAGAGTACGGTCATGGGTGTTTGAGAGCTAGGCACTACACAGCTGTTTCTAACCGAGCACATCCGGCGATGATGAGCGGGTGCGCGAGTCCGGCAGACCCCTCCTTGGCGGGCTGGCGGCAGTGTGGTCCTCTGGCCGGATGGGCGGCAATGGCGGCGTGGTGAGCTCAGCCACCGCGGCAAGATCCTGTTGCCGCCGTCATTATGTGCGTATTACCCAGACAGTCATGGATCTTCAAATTGGAGTTCGTTTATGGGTCGCTAGTTTTTTGTAGCATGAACGAGATGGGAATGTGCTGTTTTGATGAGTAATCTAGGATTCCAGCTAGGTAGTCAAGAACGTGCTAGTCAGTACCTGGGATAAAGGAATACGTAGGTTCTGAATTCATTGGGAGCGGTCATTACTTTTATAACGGTGATATAATTTGGGAGAAATCTCGGATACATGAAGATGTAGGTCCTGAATTCATTCTGTAGTTAGTTTTGAAAAGAATTCTTGCTTGTGCCCAATGTGTAGTTTATCAGAATCCTTGTTTGTGCCTGACAAGTACTAAAATTTCAGGAATCAGATAAGAATTTGGGGGATGAAAAATATATATGCAAAGGACTTGAGATGAAGAGCGAGTATCTAGAGGCAATGTTGTGCAGACGAGAAACTCCCAGTTATCACTTGTTTGTGTCCGTGTTGTCACCTCAGGTGAGTTGAAGCCTTAATCCAGGGAGCTTTTTTCTAGTTCAGGTTTGTGTTGCAGATTTAAATTTGAGGTTTCGTGGTATAGTATTGATTTGGCAGTCTGTCAACCTAGAGTTCCACAGCTAGAAATACAAAGCCCATAGTTCAGCCCTCAAGATAAATACTGCCAGTCACAAGTTGACTCTTTGGAAATGGGTATATAAATTACGATGGTCATTGCACTAATGAATTTGATTCTGCAGTCCTGATTCAGTATCATATGTTATCTTACTCATTTCAATATTTTTTATCACTGCTTGCCAAGTCGAGATCATGTCATCATGACTCCTCGATGTATGCAGGTACTAAGCACTAAGCAGCTCGTCAAAAATTATGATTCCTGTTGATACATTAAATTGTTTTGCTGAATTTGTTCAGCGGGCAAATCATAGAGTCTGCAAGCAGATTTCCAATTTTCATACATTTTCAGTGCAAATATATTGTTTCGTTAATTAGTGATGCCAACTAGCGGGTGCGTCAGTGTTTTTGTCTGTGTTTTATTTGGCAAGATGCAATTCCTAGTTTGTAAGTTGTTTGAGCATACAGAACGGAAGAACTTGCAGTTTGAGTAGAAACTTGTCAGTTCATTTGTGGCGGAACAGAAGCTTATTAATTAAATGGATGCTGAATTTTGTACAGAAATAGCTAGCTCTCTCCTGGAAAAGGAAAATGAAGTATCCAACTCTCATATAAATGTGCATTTAGGTCTTCTGCCATGCTAGATTATGGTAGGCTCTAATTGTGTTTGTTCCTTCTTATGCCTGACATATTGAAATCAATATTCTGCAGTTACTTTCTTGTGCGTTCATATGCCTGAACATAATTTTGTACTGGTCTAGATCGTTATTTGTCATATCTTGTGTGTATGAAAGCAACTTGTGAAATTACGTCGCTTATCATGTTAGTTATGTTCCCAGTGATGTTAAGTGAAACATTTGTTTCTTCTGTAGACTACACATGCCAAGAATGATTACTGCATCATATGTCGTCGTTCTCCTGAAGCCCATGGAGCTCATGCTGTGCCTTCATAAGCTACATGTTGTGCTGTTTTCTGTAGTAAGCTGTGCAATTTCATGGCGTGGTAATAACATGTAAATCTCCCCCCTGTGCTGGATGCCAATACATGGTAATAACATAATTATTCATACTGTAAAATCGTTTTATTGCCTCATTGCTTCTGGTCAAACAATAAAAAAAACCTTCATATGCTACTTCGGTACTAGTTCTTAAAAAGAAGTTTCTTTGGGGCTGTCTGTAACTGGTGTTGTCAAGATGGTCATCTCACTGTCGTAAGTGTGTCGTAAGTGTCTGCCCGATTTTAGTTAGATCATGCAAGAAATTTAGTTAGCTCATTTTTGTTAAATTACGTCCCCAATGCAGAGGCGAAGCATTGAGTGTTCGATCGGTTTGATTCGGGCATACTTGAACTACAAGTTTAATTGTCTCATTTTTGTAATGAACCCGGGGATATTTGGCCTAGAATTGTTACATTAAAAAACTGAAAATAGATGGAGGGCAACCTGCTATCACTTACTTTCAATGGATCACATGTAGTACTTTATGTCATCTTCTATATGCATCACTGACGATGTGTTTCTATATGGATCACATGTAGTACATTAGGTATGTGATGTGTTTTCTTTTTCCTTGTGCAGCACTCTTTGGAAAGCATATCGCTATCCAGATCGTCAATTTTCGGATATCTTGTTGCCTTGTTGGCATGGAAGAAACAGGGATATATTTGCTGATCATCAAATGAAGTGATATGAAGTCGCATCGACTGCATTATAGTTTTTTTTTGTCAGGGTTTGTAATGCTGCATGCATGAGCTGTAATTATTCTGTTTTGAATGGTGTATACCACTAGGCTTCACATGTAATTACTTGGTATAAACCAATATTATGTGTAATCTTTTCTTACTAAATCTGTTGTAATTTTGAAGTTGCTAGATTCTTAATGCACAACTCGTTCTTGATTTTACGGTGTAGTAGGCCATGGCGTGATTTTTGCTGGCACATTTAAGTCTTCTTAGTATCTTATTAAGGGCGTGTAATCAGGCCGGCAAATTTTTACAAGCACATAACTTTTGTCACATCAAAGCATGCCATTAGTTCTTACGTAGATTAGCTAAAAAGCAAGTTAACAAATTATTATGTTGTTAGGCGGCTGAATGACACGCGCGGGATAAATTAGTGGACATGTTCGATTTTTTATGTCAGCTGTCATAATTCCTACGTCAGCCGTTGCGGAAATACCTCACGAGTCAAGCATCTGGGCTGACTAGGGATCGTGCCATCGTGTGGGCTTAATTACGTTGACCCCACTTACTTACGTCAGTTCTTGGTCGCATGCGTAACTTTTTTACGTCGCATGCAATCGATCGGTTGCGGGCTCGCTGGAGGGCTAGCGCCAGGCGCGAGTCGCGCGGCACGGTACCAGGCGGGTGCAGAATAACTGTTCTATACCCTGGTGTCAAATAGCGCGTCCCTATATATATATACATCTCAGCTATTCTACAACCACTTGTAGAATAACTATTCTACAACCCCATGTGAACTTTGGAAGTCACGTAAGTGAACTTCGGGTTTTTCGAGTGAACTTCACAAAAATTTCACAAATAAATTTCTCGGCTGACCATTTTTTTTTTTTGAACTTCGCTCGTCCCATGTGAACTTCGGAACTTCACGTAAGTGAACTTCGGGTTCTTTCAAGTGAACTTCACAATTTTTTTACAAATGATTTTTTCGGCTGACCATATTTTTTCTGAACTTCGCTCGTCCAATGTGAACTTCGGAACTTCACGTAAGTGAACTTCAGGTATTTTCAAGTGAACTTCACAAAAAATTATCTATTTTAGTGGATTATCTTTTTTTGAACTTCTCAAATAAGTAAACTTCATATTAATTCCACTAACGAATAAGTGAACTCCACGCATCACATAAAATGAACTTCATTCTTCATAGGAGCAGAATGTAACTTCGAGTTAGTACTGCGGGAAGAGAGAATGGAAGAAGCCATTTTGTCTCTAAACTTCACATGTTCATCTCTCCGAACTTCACTGCAATCTATTTCTGCACTTCAAGTATCACAGTGCTGGAAGCCATACACAACAAGCAGAAGTCGTGCCGACATCTTCGAAGTAAACTCCGGGTCGTCGCACGGTGGACTCCAATGGCGATTTGAGTGAACTTTTGACGGGCCGTGTTGATCTTCCGGCCAGGAGCGAGCTCGTGGACTCCGGAATCGCAAACTGGACTTCACGGGAGATGCACAGTTGACTTTCACAGGAGGCACGGGTTAACTTCCAGCGGGAGGAGAGAAGGCGCCATGGCAGCCGGTGAGGGAGCATAGGACGCACGTGGAGGAGAAGGGGCGGCGCGGAGGTAGTCCTCACCGGCGGCGAGCAGATCGAACGGAACTCCCCTCAGCAGCGCAGATGGATTCTCCACAGCTCGGGAGTCCATGGCCGGCTCGCCACGAAGTTCATGGCGGCGTACCCGGGAGTCCATGACCTGTGGGAGGTGGAGCTGGGGTGGCTCGCCGGGAAGGAGCGCCGGTGGTGGGCGGATGCTAAGGAGCCGCGCCGGTGATGGTGGCCGCGGTGGCCTGATGGCGGTGGGGCGGCGTGGCGCGCGAGGACGGCGGCGGGGCATGGCGGGGTGGCACGACGGGAGGGCGGGGCGGCGCGCGAGGATGGCGGCGGGTCGGCGCGTGAGGACGGCGGCGGGGCGGGGCGCGAGGATGGCGGCGGGGCATGGCGGGGAGGGAGGGGGTGGGGTGCGCCGGGAGGGCGGGGCGGCGCGCCGGAGGGCGGCGGCGCGGGGCGCGAGGACGGCGGCGGGGCGGCGCGCTGGTGGTTGGGAGGTCTGCTCCAGATCGATCGGGAGGAAGGTGGAGGTGGGTGTGGGCAGGAGGTAGGTGGCGGTCTTTTTAAGCTGGTTCGGTTCGGGAGGGGTGGGATATTTTCCGGTTTGTTTAGTTTTCGGGAGTTGTAGAATATTCTATAATCTCTTAAGAGGGGTTGTAGAATAGTTAGTCGTGGCATGTAATGTAAAGTTCACGGAAGATACATAATTTTTTTTGCCGTTATTACAACGACAAGTTTTGGACCCTACATGCATACATGCATGGATGTATAGTGAACTAAGCGTTGAAGTTGCAGCGGCCATTTTTGGGGCGTTTAATGTGTGAATTCAATATAGTGTCAATTGCATCCAGATAATCAGAGACTTCCGTATATAATGAAAAACTCATACCGTAACAACAATATGTGTCTGACGTCGACTTGATTTATTTGTTTGGAAAAAGAAAAACACAACGATGCCACATTTCATGTCCTCGGATCCAGGGCCCAGCCCACGGCACTGCGGCTGCACAAGCCCTTACATTTTTGCGGACTGAAACTCGCAACTCATTCAACGCCATACGGGGTGATTTCTAACCAACGCCCGCTAAGTCGGTTGGACCAACAAACGCAAATACTCGTCCTACATGATTCATAAACATTTGTTGTGAAATTTATAAATTTTCGTTTTCAAAATTTATGAACCACTTTCAAATTCTGAAAAAAAATCGTGAACCATTTTTAAATTCATGAACCGTTTTCAATTTCATAAAAAAAATCGTGAAGGTTTTTTAAAATTCTGGGAACATTTTTTATATTACTATTTATCAAAAAGACAGAATTTGTGTCTTTCTTAACACCATTAAAATGGCGAACAAAAAATAAGAACCATCAGAAGAAGCGTGGGTAGCACTATGAACTAGTAAATGGGCCAAGCCGGCGTGAGTTTCCATCGTTGGGGTAAGCGTTAGCGCGCCAAACTGCGCTACGAGCGCTGTATAGGGGCATCCGCCCTACGGCTGCCCGCTGGGAGCCCCATCTGCAAAAATGGCAATGGCCCGGCTTTTCTTGGGCCTTAAGCAGCACCAGTAGTGACACGAAACAAGAGCAGGGCCTCCATGCGATCCTTCGATCAATTATTTCCCATGATTCTCTGAAAAAAACATTATTTCATAAGACCTAGCAGAGACGCTATTTCCCTCAAGAAAAAGAAAACCAACGACCACGAGGCGTCCAGGTGTGCTGTTGGGGGTACACAGCCACTACTCAACCATCTCTCTAAAACCCACCCACTGTTTTTTGTAAAGTCTTCACAGTCCGCCACACGACACATCATCCCTCCATAAGCACGATTATGTGAAACACGATTGATGGCCGATCAGGATTATGTGAAACATGATTGATGGCCGATCGAGATTGGTAGGCACATAAATGAAGTCACGGAACGCGCCCCCACTGAGGCATCGCCGCAGTCGCCTCGGCTGGTAACACTCGTTTATAGTAAGGCCTAGGAACAGGCAACCTCGCATGTGTTCAAATTTACAGAATCACCCGTCAAAATTGTTGGAACACCATCGAGTAGTTTATAGTAAGGCCTAGGAATAGACCCGTCTGGAAAAATGGTTTCTGCCTCCCTCGGGTCTCGACTCTCGACCCCATTGTCACTTGCATGCATTGTGTAAATCAGAATGAATCATTTTAACACCTGCTGCCGGCTTTAACACCATTGAGCAGTTGGAGTAGGAACACCCGTAGCATGTGGACCACGTCTCCGCTTATCGAAGAGGGTGCAATGCTCGGGGCTGCGTTAATAAGAGCTCTACTTGACCATAGTCGCATTGAACCCTAAAAATACACTACAACTCTAAGGTCTAAAACTGAAATATTGTGTTCTGCTAACAATCTAACTCCAGACTGTGATTATAGAGATGCTCTAGCTGGGATACCAACTAGACGGTCTATACGGTGTCTCTCTTTCTTTGTACATAATATTTTAGCAGAAATGAGATCTAAACGAGTATAATTCTCCTGATTTTAGTAAGAAAAGTAGTTTATTAGCATTATTTGTTCAATCCAAATAATACAACCAAACCTGTACTCCGTGAATAATTTTTTCATAGAACATTGTTTAAATAACCATTCGGAATACTGAGGTGAAGACATATAAATGAGTACCACAATATGGCACACAGGAAGAAGTATGTAAAGAAGACGTCATTTACTAGTAATATATTGGAGGAGTTGTCGTGCTGATTCATGACTTCGCTTCAGTTTGCTCCACATTCCATCATTTTCAAGGTTTGAGCCAAAGATGCTTGATTCACACTACTTTTGAACACCACTATTGTAGTTTTGAAAAGATGCACCATACTTATTGTACTTCCTTAACAAGGCAAGCCTTTTAGGCATTTGATGAATGGAAAAGAATATGTTCAAAACATAATTGTGGAGATTTTTTGTTATACTTGTTTGTCATGGTTAGAGTTTAGAAGAGAAATTATTATGAAATATTATGTAGAAATGGCCACGCACTTGGTAATTTACGTTAAAAACCAAGAATGCTCATAACTCGAAGGCCATTTTTATGAAGGAAGTTTCATGCCAATTCCTTCTTCGAAACATGTGAAGCTAAAAGTGAGTCATTTTTCGAGGCCACTAGTAGCCTTAAATAGACTCCACGCCAATTCCTTCTTAAAACCTAATCGCATTTTTCAATGATCTTTGAGGAAATCGCCGGCCGGATTTACCAGAGAAGGACACCATGCCATTTTCAAACCAAACATGATGTTATATAGTTTTGTGCATGGTTGCTTGAATATTTTTTTATTATTTCTAGAACAATCTGTAGCACACGTCTAGTTTAAAGTTTATATACTTTTGGCAAAATGTCACAAATCCATTTAAGCCGGGAGCAAAATATCTTGAAAATTTTAAATATTTGTCTAATACAGATTAAATATTACTTGTTTGATCTAACAAAGCCATCGAAGTTAGGTAGGATCATGGGTACGGTCCTGTGACCACTAGTTGTTAAGTCTTCTCAAACTTATGTTTGGCACCGTGTATTTAGGTGATTCATCCCATGTATGATTCAAATTCGCCATAAAGCGTCCCTAAGTGCAAGAAAATATTTTCCAAAGAGATTCACAACAGATTAAAAAATCAATGATTAGTGGCAGTCTTGAGTTAAGATCTTGCCATTTTCATGACATAGAATGAATAAAATACGTGTATCTTTCTCATATTATATCCGTCTCAACTTATTGTGTTAACTCGGAGTTTTTTAAACTACGAAAAGTCGTTGTGATAATAATTATGTTATAAACATCTACATGCAATGTGAAAATCAATACAGACCAAGAGAGTACACACTTGCTCTGGTTAAGAAACTGTTGTGTGCTGGAAAATCTGTTTTGGCTCATACTTGCAGATGCACCCACTAACCAAAATTGTATTGCAAAATGTCCAACAAAAATTTAAGGTACATGCCCGAACATTTTATGTTAAGAAACCAGGTTTGATAAAAACATCTTTGTGGCTTGTGTAAAAAAGACATTTTTTGTGGTTTATGTAAAAAAGACAAATTTCCGATGCTCCAAACAGACTATACGCGAGGCAATTGTTTTTGTTTTTTGACAATGTCATTTTTTACAAAACTTTTTGTGCGGACATAAAAAGTCTGGATGTACATCCGAATTATTTTTTGAAATTGTTTGACATTTTTTAATTGCATTCAAAATTCATTTTTATAGCGGCTGTATCTAAATTTACGAACCGAAACACCATGTCCGAGTCCGACCGATCCGGCAAGCCCAATAGGACACACTCGCTCGAATGCATATTCTTGCGTGACGTGTGATCCGGGTCGACAGGATACGGATGGATGAAGTTAATTATCTGTACTAATAAATGAAGAATATCTGATTTGGCTATCCAGACCTATATAAAAATGGAGGGAGTAACTTGCATCAAGATATATTGGTAGATAAAAACGTCAAGCTAGCTGCAACCTGCAATATAATTAGGACAAGGAGTTTTGCGAAGCGCTTTGTTGAGTACTACCACTAGTAGAAAAAGTACCTGTAGTCCCGGTTCGGTTGGGCCATTAGTCCCGGTTGGCCAACCGGGACTAGCAAAGCGGGACTATTGCTAGTCCCGGTTCCGCCCTGAACCGGGACCAATGGATCACCACGTGGCCCGCTCTCGTGAGGAGCTTTTTAGTCCCGGTTCGTGGGTCGAACCGGGACTAAAGGTCTTTTCTATTTCGTTTTTTCAAAAAACGATTTTTTTTTCGAATTTTTTTTCCAAATTTTTTTTTGAATCTTTGAATTGTTGGACTCACACCCTCACACTACTCCACCTCTAATTACACTTAATCTTTGGTCAAATTCCAATCTTTGTCAAACTTCCTGGTCGGTCACCCATCCTCACACTACTCCACCCCTAGCACGCTTAACATCTTGGTTCCTTCCCATCCCTCTTCCTATAATCTAGTTGTAACCTTATGTCTATAGTATGCTATTAATCATATTAACCTATGGACCATGTGGGTCACGCTTAACATCATTTGAATTCCAAATAATTATTTAAATATACAAAAATGACTAAGTAATAATAATATTAACTAAATCTGAAAATAAAATGAGTTTTATTATTTTTTTGGCATTAATTCATTTAATATGGCATAATTCATATCTTTAAATCTGTATATCGAAATTGAACAAATAATATGTTAAAAAAATCCCAAAAAATTCAAAAAATCCATAAAACTTCAAAAAATCCAAAAATTCAACAAATCCAAAAAATTTGAAATTTTTTAATTTTTTAATTTTTTAATTTTTTGATTTTGTAGAAAAAAATCTTCTGCTTGAAATAACTTTTTTTCTTTTGGAATTTGGAGAATTTGAGAATTGCTGACCGGGTAAACCCCGGTGAAATCGACATCCAATTTTTCTCTAGTTTTTTTTGATATATTAAACGCATTTTTTCGACATCGTATGTAAAAGTTATAGCCGTTTTACTTTTTTTTTCTGGTTTTTGCAAAAAATGTCAAAATTCATATTTCAAAATTTCTATACAAACTAGACACTAAAACCTAACTAAATCTCAAAGGATTTTATTTTTTGAAGGTTTTAGCATTTTCTTTGTGTTTTTGCAAAACTAAAAAGGCGATCCACAGGGGGGGTGGGATCTGTTTTCAAAAAAAAAATGTCTTTAGTCCCGGTTCGAGATTCAAACCGGGACCAAAGATAGACCCTTTAGTCCCGGTTTGAGACACCAACCGGGACTAAAGGGGCTCGCCCTTTTAGTCCCGGTTCTAGCCACGAACCGGGACTAATACCCCCATCCGAACCGGGACCAATGGCTCACGGGGCCCTGTCAGCTCGAACCGGGACCAATGCCTGGCATTGATCCCGGTTTTTGCCTGAACCGGGACTAATGGCAAACAGGACTCTGGACGAAAGGTCCTTTTTCTACTAGTGTACATTCACTCGATAGGTCTGAAGAGCACCTTTATAAAATCGATCTGTCTCTCCTCCAAACCTGCACTCGCGCGCTTCACTGCTTGTTAGCACCCTTGTCCCTTGGTACTAACGCATAGGATTGGAAGGCGTCGGGAATTCGCATGCGCCTTCTTTGGAATTTGTTGAGTTGCTTATCTTGTGCCTTTTGAATAGAAGCGAATGTATAGGTTTTCCTTTGGAGCCATGGTCAGAAAGACAGAAGCGTATTGATCCACACCAATGCAGCAACCGTGAGCCTTCTTAGAGCTTGGTGTCTCATCTTTGATCCCCCTGAAACCCCGCGGTATCTCCCACGTAATTATTGCTCCTCTTTCGGAGAAAGCCTTTTGTAGCCCGGGCTACTTAGAGCCCTATATTTAAATTTTTTCAAAACAACATTTTAAAGTTTCAAAAAATTCTAAAAATAAATCTGGATGTTGCTTATACCGGATCCTACAATTGTGCAAAATTTCTATCCGAAATGCTTTATATTTTGGGCTGTGTAAAAAAGACAAATTCTGACAAGATTTGGAGGTGCATTGTACACACACCAGATCTGTAAATTTGTCTTTTTTGTGTAGCATAGAATACGTCGTATTTTGGATTAAGATTTTGCACATTCGTAGAGTATATCCGTGGCTATGTGCACATATTTTTTTTCAGATTTATTTAACACTTTAAAATTTGTATTTTGAACTACATGTAGCCCGCTACAAGACTCCACACTCCTTTCTCTCTTCTACTTGTAATGTAAGCTACTATGGCTGGTTTTGGCTATTTCATAATAAAGGTTAAGGCTGGCTGAAAGCCCGTCGAAGGCACAGTTAAAAAAGAAAGATATTTATCAATTTCACGGTGAAATATTATTTGTAGGGGAGAGGCCTCCTTCGATGAAATAAAAAAACTCCCAAAAAAGTCAGCGGATATCATAGTTTAAAATAGCCGGCTATTGCATTTAGCCCTGGTAATTTCAGAAGATATGAAAGGCTATAGCATGACTATAGCGCGTCTATGGCCTTATAGCCGTTTTGCTAAATAATGATAAAAAATAAAAATTTGGTCAGCATATATTCATATATATATATATCAATAATTTACTGATGCATAACATATTAACATAGTCACATAGGAGATACAAATAAGACGTAGTGTTATGTGCATTGCTCATAAAATCATGCCCACAATGCCTTAGTATACATGAACTACCACATATGCACGCACCCGCACGTTACGGCACGTAACTGATGCCACTACCACCACATTGATCCAAACTATATAAAATAATTCTTCCGTACCTGATCTTAACTGTTCACTCCGAGAGCTTGGATGCATACATGGGTGCCACAAGTGTTTTGCGTTTTCTAGAACAATGTTCTGATGAGATTTGGAGGTGACAGGAATTTGGATGAGCGTAGATCAAGCACCGCCTGTATTGCGTATTGCAAGAAACCGTCTTGGCATATGTAAAGTAATTCACATCTACGTCGGGGCGATCCACGAACTCAGCAAGACAATTTATTCAGTCCAATAACTCATCTAAGCTCTTATTTTACCACAAATGCGAACACCTAATCTAGAGCTGATAGTTATGGAATCTAAGGATGTGTCGTGAGAGCTCCATGGCGTACCAGCTTCGCTTAATCTCCCGGATCCACTTCACGGCACAAATCTATAGTTGTAAAAACGTGTTTGGCTCGCATATTTTACTCCGACTCTGGCCTATAAATAAGATCATGGCATGTGTTTCAAAAAAAAAAAAAAAAGATCATGAGAACATGGAAATTCCCAAAGAAATACATAATTCACTTGCAGAATGACGACTATTAAAGAACAATTTTCTAAATAAGCTGCCCTAATAACACTTCCAGCATTGTGTATCACTATATATATCCCCACAGGTGTCAAATCAATATAATACAATATTTCAGTGTTCAATACTTTCCACGGACCAACAGAGTAAAGGAGCGGAGCGTGGCTTGTGTGAAATGAGAGCAGTAATAAGCCAGAAACTGAAAACGGCTCCCGAGCTACACAGAGCCCTTTTTTGAAAAAATCGAAATCGATTTTTTTGAGTTCCCAAAAATCAAGAACAAAATCTAAGATGTTGATAGTGTCAAGATCTGCAAGCTTGCAGAAATTTAACTCAACAATCATTATATTTGGGCTGCACGAAAAAGATAAATGGGTTGATCTGGGTCATGAACAATCCAGAGTTTCAATTTTTTTGAAATTTTCCACGATTTGTCTGTTCTATGCAGCCCAAATACAACGAATTTTAAGTTACAATTTTGCCTGCTTGTAGATCTCGGCACTATCTACATCTGGGATTTTTTTATCAATTTTTTAAAACTTTAAAATAGCATTTTCGATTTCTTCAAAAAAAAGAGCTGCGTGTAGCTCAGGATCTATTTGTCAACTCTCGTTATTAGCAGGTGTAAACCTTTCTCAACTGAACAATGGGGCAAATAACAGTCTGGGTTCCTTTAATCCATCAATTAGTTAGCTTACTAGAGTTCACAACTCTATTGCTATCGTGTAACAGGTGACGGACGCGGACATGGCGTCCATATCCAGCAAGGTATATATATGGAGCTTGACGGCCGTGATGGCAGAGTTACCGCGCTGATTGCTAGGTCTTTACCTCTGATTACTATCACTGCTGTGCTAATGAAGAGAGGAAGTGACAGTGATTGAGAGATAATTACAGTGAGATTTGTAGCTGCCTATCATGACAAATATGTATTGTTAAGCACAATGCAGTTTTCACAGGAGGTCAGGGCAGAGACCATGGAGAGCGACAGCTATTGGAGGATTTGATCCCAGCCATAGTCTCGCGAAAGGGTAGCAGGGCATCGAGTATGTCGTTGCTGTCGGCAGCACGCCCTCGCTCCGGCTTGTCATGGCACAAATTGCTTGCTGCATACTCCCTCCGTTCCAATTTACTTGTCTTTCATTTGTACACATGTGGATGTATCTAGACATGTTACAAGTATAGATACATCCACATGTGGACAAATGGAAGACAAGTAATTTGGAACGGAGGGAGTATATGGTATGGACAAGTACTATCTTGTTTCAAATGGCTAGCAGTTATGGACTGACCAATATCAAAGTTAAAATTGATTCGGAACTGTTGGTGCAGGCCATGGCTTCAAATGATAATGATCTGGCATTGAATGGAGGGTCCTCTTTAGAGAGATAAAAGCCTTTGATAGACTGAATTTTAATACATTTGAATTGTGTATTGCCCACGGGTATGTAATAAGTTTTGGGACATACTCACAACGCATGGTATACACAGTGGAGATTTGATAGCATTACTTATGGCTTGAACTGATTGTATCACAGTATCGATCTTCTCCTTTCCCAAGATAAGCATGCTCCTTATGAAGCTTATGAATTACATAAACATGGGCATTGAAAGCGTCCTATCGCCATTAGACTGGTATGGTGCTACCAATCATCTTTTTAGTTGGTCACCATAATGAGTCATTTACCTCCTGTTCAAGAGCACTTTTAACATTGCAGCTTGTGTAGTGTTTTGCTGTAGATGCCAAAGCATTGAACACAGGTCAAAATTTTCATATACTATTTTCTTTTGCTTCAATTAGTATTTCTATGCATATATTTGCAATGTGGCTATTATTGACCAGACATTATGTTTATTGCATGTTGACCAAAACTTTGTGATCTGTTCCAGTGGTTTGGTATATTCTCCTTAATATATATATTTTTCAAATGTGGCACATATATAATTTGCAGAGTCGGATTTTTAGTAAGATTCAGCCCATTGCATGCTTTCCATGTTCAGTTCTCCTATATAATTTTGTTGTCGATTTGTAGGGTTAGTAATATTCATTTTTTCTTGTAGTGAAAATTAGTGATAAGCATTCATACACAATTTATTTGGCATGCATCTTCAAAGCGAGAAGAGAATCATGTGTCACTGGTAACATTTTGTATAAATTTTATTAGGGTACACCGTGATGTTCTCCATCATGTTTACAATAGGGTAGTGTTGTTAACAACTTAACGTTGGAAGAATTATGAGAATTATGGATTGTGCAATCGTCTGCATCTTGAACCGTATCTTATAAATAACGGAGACACAAGTGTAAAAGAGTGGGCACACGGTGAGGAATGATAACACAACAGAAAGATTTATTATGGTCTATATGTTGCACTGTGATTTGCATTTTCGCGGGTCATCAATGGTTGATGCCATACCATGATTTAGTGTGATTGTGTGCGTGCACGCTCTATAGCTGGTTGTCACACACTTGCGACAATCACACTATATCCACATTACTAATAAATCAAGACATGTGTTACACGTGCAGGCTAACTAGTACTCGTAAAAAGCAGAACGCAATTTGCAGGCAGTTAATAACATGACACCAAATTAATAATACGACCAGTTAATGATTATACTATACCTCGCATCATCATGGACACGCAGTTGGCAGTTAAATGCCATCGGGAAAGTACATTATCTCCAGGTCTTCCCGGTCAGGTCGCCTGCATTGCATCTGAAGGCCGGACAACCACCGTGAGGATATCTCACGCATACCCTCGCTCAGTAACAGCTCCTGCAGATTACCTAGCTTCTCAGCACGCCTCAGGTTTGGGCAACCATGTATAGCTAGCTCTTCCACTCGAGGAAGGTTCGAGACCCTTTCTAGGCCTTCACATCCCTCGAGAAAAAGCTGGCCAGAGAGGAACGGGAGGTCCTCCACTACATTCAAGCAACTTGCTCTTTCTATAATGAGCCGTTTCAAGCTGGTGGCCTCCTATCCAAGCTGTCGTGGGAGAGCTCTCAGCTTTGGGCAGTCGACAAGCCCCAACAGCATCAAGCGTGGCAGCAACTGCAACCTTGCATACGGAGCTTTCTCTTTTTGTATCTCAGCAGATCTGTCCTCTTCCCCTTCCGTACCTGGTGTAGATGATGCACCTTCCTCCTCAACAAAGGACCATTCCTCCAAATTGGCCATATTCGAGAAGTACAACGTCTCGAGCTTGCGGAAAGCAACAGCTACATCTCTGGATCCAGAATTAGCCACCCTGCAGCCCACAAATTCGAGTCCAATCTTGGTAACTGAGGCTGCTTGATGAATTTTCAGAAATTTCAGATTGGGTAGCTGCCCGATTGATGGAAGATGCAGACAAGAGTTGCAGTATCCGAGTACTAAATATTGAACTGAAGATAGATTGGTAGTACCAAGCCAGGTGGGAAACCTACGGCCAAAGAACCCATCAATTACTAGATGTTCCAGGTTGTGTGGAGGGATTAGCTGCTCAAAGACCTTCTCAATATTAATAATGGCTTCTTCAGAATATGGTCCATCTGTATGTTTGGTGAGAACAGATTTAAAACTTTGAGATATTTCTTGTCTGTCAGCAACAAATCTGTACTGTAAGGAGTTGAACGTTCCAATTTAACCATATTTAGTTTCCTTAACTGTGAGAGATGTTTTAACTCTTCCAACTTCCATCCATCTTGTGTTTTGCCATTACCACCTCCACCACCAATAGGAAATCCATCCAAATCATTGAGAAATTTCAATGTACCTATCCCATTTGGCACCTGTTTTATTGGTGTATCCTTGAGACCAAGACGTCGTAAATTGGATAGCCGAGTGATTGCCAAAGGCAGCCTGTCCAAAGCTTTACACCGCGATAAATTCAGCATCTGGAGGTTCATGAGAGAGCCGATGGACTGTGGAAGATTAGATATATTTGTCCCGTCAAGATCAAGTAGACGTAGATGGATCAAATTTCCTAGATGGTCAGGGATGCTTTTCACAAGTGAGTCATTCAGATTCAAACTTCGGATACATGGAAATATCTTGAAAAATGTTTCGTTGACAATCCATGGCTTATGATCAGTACGGAAAGTCCTCAGTTTAAATTCCCGCTTATCCATGCTAGGTAACACTGCAATATCCTTCTTAGTGACAGCATTTAAGCGTCGCGGTTTTGATATATTGATAACCCCTAATGATTCAGGGTCTCCAGTGAAGCATTCTTCTCTTGATATATAACACGCAAGCTGCCTTAAGAGGTCATGTATTTTGCAAGTGCTGTGATCAGCATGGTGACTCTCTGGTTGGAGGAGATTACGCTGGATTAGTTCATAGTAATATTCTTCTGCTGTATCTTCCAGTAGTTGGCCTTGTTGCGCCTCTATAAATCCTTCAGCAACCCATTCAATAACAAGATCATCGCGGTACATAACCACATCTTCAGGATATAGAGCACAATAATAAAGGAAACACTGCTTCAGATGAATTGGTCGGTCATCATAACTCAAATACAAAGCACCTCTGAGCTCAGTTGGAAGATTGTCCATAGACCAAGCGCTTCTATCCATAATTTTTTTCCACTCATTCTCTGTTTTCTCTTTAGTTGCTAGAACACTGGCAGTAACCTTGATTGCGAGCGGAAGCCCGTAACACTTGTTACGGACAATATCCAAACCCATATGCCGAAGGTTCGCCACATCTTTCTCTTCATTAAGGTTCATACTCTTCCAAAGCAGCTCCCATCCTACATCTGCTGACATCAGATCAACTCGATGCACATCTTCGACCCCAATTGCATGTGCAATTGTATCATGTCGAGTGGTAACTAGAATTACTCCTGTTGCAGCAGCATGGAGTGGAATTCTCAGCAGATTGATCCAAACATCAGGCTGCCAAACATCATCGAGCACAAGGAAGAAAGTTTTATCTGCAACGGCGGCTGCAAGCTTGCCGCTAAGCTCTCCAACAGTTTCATCTTGCTCATGGTGTACTCCCAAATTTCGAAGAACTTCTTTCAAAAGAGCAACTTCAGAGTACTCCTGGGAAACACAGATCCATGCTTTCTTGCTAAAGGCTCCTTGTAGTTTTTGGTCGTTATATATTTTTTGAGCTAGAGTTGTCTTTCCAATCCCTCCTGTTCCAACAATACCAACCTTGTACACCTTCTTTTCCTTATGTGCAAGCACCAGTTCAACCAATATTTTGCAAGCACGTAAAGTTTCCTTTCCCACAAGATTAGGCTCGACAAGGTGGCTAGTTCTCGTGTGCTTCACAGTGGGAACTTCTGCTTTAGGCTGCATATTCTGAAGCCTTAAAAATCTTTCACCCAACATTGAAATCTTCTCAAGTTCGGCATTAAAGTCTTTTATTTGAACACCAATCTTGTGACGCTTCTGGACAGTAGGAATGCAAGTGAAAAGCGAAAAGCCACCACATCTAGTTGAGTTTGTTGATGATGAAGGACAGTCCGTTAGAAGCTTGCCTCCTTCAGATCTTGCCAAGTCAATAATATCATCAGCATAATACATAGCATCTCTCAGCTCACCAAGCCAATTGTTAACTGATGACTCTTCTGTCCTCCTTTTCTCAGCATCATGAAGAAAGCATTGTATATGAGTCATTGTTCGCTGCAATTCTTTGAGGTCTTCTTTTACCCCTAGAACGAGAGCAACCTCCTCTGTAATGATACCTTCCAACTTTTTCGCACATGATTGAACAAGATAATCTAGAAGGCTTGCCATCTGAAAAACTTGAAGAGGGAGCGCCACCAAAAAAGTGCGACGCGACTTATCCGGCAGAGTGGGGAACTAGCAGGCTGGCAAAACATGTACAACATGTGTTACGATAGTTACAATATTAGGCAAGGTTGAATACAAGTATATACAGCTATAACCAATAACAAAAGGGTGAGAGATATTGCTTGGTTGATTTCGGAAAAATTAATACACTCCAATAATTCGTTTAGTGAGCCTTATAGGTTTTGCACGGGACGTATATTGGTGGATGTTGAGAACACTAGTGATCAACTCGCTACTTTCACTACATATTAGAGAGTAGAGTGAGTAGCCAATAAGTTACAGAAATCAAGCTTAGGTACAGTTCACGCCGTTGTGGAGCTAATACAGTATGGAATAAATTTAGGAGGTGACAGTTTTCCAATAAAGTTACATGCGAACTTCAGAAGTACAAGAGTAAATTTTACAAAGCTAAATCTATTTTGTACTATAAATTTCACAAAACTCAAGGTTTAAGAATCACTTTCTCATAGCTACAGATGTAAGAAGCTTTCTTATTTGTAGCCTCCAGATTTAAGACTGGACCGCTAGAAAAGTTCTGCGTCGACTGTACATTAAAGAATTATAACACGGTTCAGAGGATGGCTACAACTAGAATGGCTCATATTTAGCGTCGAAGAAGAGCAACTGAATAAAAGCAATGAGAATCAGAGACAGTACCTGACAGGGTGACCTGATAACCCACCGATCATTGTATTGTACCAGTGACGGAGCTTGAACAAAATCTCTTGGCAGGGGGCGAAGCTGCACAATGACACGTAATTTATTTTTATTTTTGAACCAGCATTTTCAATTACGCAAAATCTAGCTAGAATTTCCCCATATCTTAAATGCAATAATCAGAGCTAAATAAGCAAGAACTAGATTTGGATTGTAGGAAAGGAGAAAATTACCAGCAGGTAGGAGGGTGGATTGCTCGCCGGACGGCCGGAGGGACGGAGACGTAGCTTGGAGGTGAGGATAAAGTTCGAGCTGCGACTCCCTGTTGCTGATCTGCTCACCGCGCGCCGACGATCCAGTCTCCGGCAGACCGCCTCCGCCGTTCGCCGCCGAAGTCGCCGGTCGCTAGAGACAGAGAGGAGAAACAGAGGATGAGAAGACTTTTTCGATGTTCGTCCGGGAGACTTGTTCACGCTCGCAGATGGGCCTTATGGGCTGGACAGCCTAGCACACAGTTTTCTCTGTTGTTAAACAAACCACCACCACTTGGATGGATATTTTACAGGTTTCATCGTGTGATGATCTAATATGTTGCAAGTTAGACCACTTGACCATCTAATCAACTATTTAGCCATGTTGACAGTGAATGCGACACCTGGCTCCGCATGTAAATGCTCCAATTAACGTACACACATTTAAATAACTTAAAAATTCATAAAAGTTAAATCCCCACAAGTCAATGTTTCAAATGATTATAAAAATATATAAAACGTCTGAAAAATAATAAATCCGATTATTCATCCAACAATTATAATTTTGTTATCTGGATGCATAGTAATGGTGAATTTTATATGGAAAATCAATGGTCGCTCAGAAACTTACTCTATATATTTAACAAATCAATTTTCGTGACACGCTAAACAAATCAAATATTGTGATTTTTGTGCATATAGGCTAAGTTTGATAGCACTATTTTCTAAAAACCAAAGTATTCCAACGCTTGGTAAAACAATACTTTAGTTTTCTCTCCTTTCGCAGTTTCAAAAAATGAGGGTCAAACCTCTTTTCCAATACTTCAAAAAACTACAGTTTTAGACAATACTTCGGTTTGAAAACCACATTATTAATTAGATCCAAACACCTTAAAGTATTCAATACTTCAGTATTTTCAAAAACCAAAGTATTCTCTGTATATTTCAAAAAATACTTTGATGCCAAACGGAGCCATAATTATTTTCATATAATTCGTTTTAAAATATAAGCATAAAAATAGTTAAAGTAAAAACTGATGCTACACAGAATGAGTATATTACTCTCTCCGTTTTTTGATACAAGGTGTATTTGCTTTTAAGGAAAAATCCAGAATATAGGGTATATTATTTCCACCCTCATCTGGACAAGTTTTTAGGATTTTATTACGTTCAGTTATCTCATGCAAACTCCTCTTATTTTTCCATGTTAATTAGTCCAAAATTGATTCCTGCTAAAACTGAGGTGGTTTAATTTCTGAGCTAAATACTCATTGTACCAGTGGCACATTTTCAATGTACTGCAAAGTCTAGCTAGAATTTCCCCACTTTTTATGCAAAGAATCAGAAATAAGAAATCAAGGACTAGATTTGGATTGTAGGAAAGGAGAAAATTACCAAAAGGTAGGGAGATGGTACGCTCCCCGGATGGCCCGAGGGACGGAGATGTAGGTTGCAGGGGAGGATGCAGTTCGAGCTGCGAGTCCCTGTTGCTGAGCTGCTCGCCACTCGCCGGCTTGCGTCAAGGACGGACGATCCAGTCTCCGGCAGATGGAACCGGCGGCCGGTCACGCCACGTCGCCACCGGCCGCGAGAGACAGAGGATGAGAAGACTTTTTCGCTGTCCTCTCGTCTCTGCAAATGAACGCCCAAAGAAGACTTGCCGTGTACACAGCCTAGCAGACTTAAACCCATCACAGTTTTCTCTGTCATTCGCAGCTGGCCACACCTAGTTTATAGCCGAACGCCATAGTTTTTTATAAGCCACGGGACGACTTCGTTCATAAACACACACCGACCGGTCACAACAGGCCCTTTATAAATTTGCCAATTTCTGCTGCCAACACGCAACTCCTACTCAATTATGGGAGAGAACAGAATACAGATGCACTACGGGAAACGCACAATACGCCGATGGCCGGAAGCCGTCGGCGTACGCTCGTATGCCGTCGGTGTACACATACGCCGACGGCGGCCGTCGGCGTATGGCCGTCGGCGTAGCGGCCCGTCGGCGTAGCCACTCTGCCGTCGGCGTATGAATGCAATTTTTTAATTTTTTTGAATTTTTTGAATTTTTTGAATTTTTTGAACTTTTTTTTCTATTTCGAAATTTCTAACTCAGCTACATACTAAATCTCTAATTACACATTTAATCATAGGTCAAAGTACTTACGCTGGTCAAAGTTCCAGTTCGGTCACCCATCCTCAAATTGCTCCCGCCCAAACACGCTTAACTTTTGAGTTCCTTCATTGTTAGCTTTCAAATGAGAAATGAGAACTTACTGATACTTATATCATATCAATCATGTTAACCCCTGATTTAGGATGTTACACTTTTTCATTGTTTAAATTTAGAAAATTCATTTGAATAAGTAACAATGATTGTAAAATAGTATATATTTTTAATAAATGAAAAAATGAAATTATTTTTACTTTTATTTCCTTTTTACATTTAATATGGAATAATTCATATCTTTAATTGCGTTAATCGAAATTTGAAAAAAAATGTCTATGTCAATTAGAAAAATGAGAGGAATTCAAATATGACATCCATATTATCATTGTTGCCAAAAACAAATTCCAAATTAATTTTATAAATATCATTTTCCATTTTTTAAGTGTAAAAAATGACTTTTTAATTAAGCAAGTAACAAAATGTCATGTGCACGGTAAAAAAGATTTTATGGATGTCATATTTGGATTCCTCTCATTTTTCTAATCGATTTAGACATTTAATTTGTTAAATTCCGATTTACGGATTTAAAGATATGAATTATTTCATATTAAATGGAAAATAGAAAAAAGTATACGCCGACGGCATGCCGTCGGCGTATCAAATGTAAAAAATTGAAAAGGTATACGCCGACGGCTGCCGTCAGCGTATCAAATGTAGAAAATTGAAAACGTATACGCCGACGGCAAAAATCTACGCCGACGGCCGAAATCTCTAGGCCGACGACAATGCCGTCGGCGTAGCTAAAAAAATAAAAAAAGATCTCGGTTGGCCTGGTCGGGGTCTACGCCGACGGCCCCGACATTTGGCCGTCGGCGTATGTCCTGGCCGTCGGCGTTTTGTGGATTTCCCGTAGTGATGGTTGGGCCAACGAACTGGTCGGCACATGTAGTTCATTACTTCTTGCACCCAAAGCAGTTAGTCAACCAAGGACAAATATCACGAGCGAGCGACGGAATGAGGCACAACCACGATTACTATTAGTCTATAATGCGGTGTTACATTGGTCGATGGAGTTGCTACCATCTATGGCGGAGGTGCTGCCATCGGTCAACGGAGATGCTGCAGGCAAGTTCAGACCTTTTTCTGTGCAATAGGGGGGCTGCAAGTGAATGATGGCCGGAAAGTTTTTGCTAGAAACTCGAGAGTTTTGTTTTGCTTCAATGAAGAAATTGCAAGCAGGAGTGGGCTTCCAACTCTGAATCATGAACCGGCCACTAGCAACTCCACTAAGAAAAACAAGTCTTGTATACACTATCTATATGCCAGTCTAGCGAGTTAAGAAAAACATGTTTTAGAATTTACAACCAGAATAGGAAACCATAATGCAAACAGTAAACTTCAGTTAGGTACCAACCGCAAGGCTACACACACCCATGAACACATCAACAGATATATAATTATCTTCTTAAGGGCTTGGAAGTCGGCATAACAGTGCAATACTATAGCAAGACTATGTTACATGTCACAAAATTTTGCAGATATTAGAAAATCTGCATCTAATACCACTAAAATAGGAGACCATCAAAATACTCACAATTGGGCATCACCTAACAATACTACAAAGAAAGAAGAGAGCTAACCTACCACACAACGACCCCAGCCACCCCAGCCCAGGGATACAGCTTATATCATTGGTACCTACCCACCACCCCCACCCGACCCCGACTGCCTTCATCCTACCATATGAGCGAACAAGATAGTCCACTAGACAAGGCAAGCGTAGCTGATGATGTGCTTCAGCGGCCCCATCCATGTTCTTGGCTCAGCTCATCCGAATGACCTCCCACACCACGACCAAAAAGATCTTTTGTATCACAGAATGTCGATATATTTGCTGGACCTAGGTTTTTTGGTTTATCTGCAAGACTGCAACGGTGGGAGGCCTGGAATCTCAGGAATGGGTGACTTTTTCTTCTTTACTTTGTCAAACATCATGGCCTGGGTCATTAGGATCAATCCTGCGATGGATGCAGAGTTCTGGAGCACGCATCTCGCAACTCTGCACGGATCGACCACGCCAGGCATCAACCAGATCTTCGAACTTGTCCGTCATCGCGTTGTACCCAACTCGCCACTCACTTTTGAGGATCTTCTCCACAACAGCTGAACCATCTGCACCAGCATTACGAGCTATCATCATAGCTGGGACAAGAAGTGCCTGTTGACAGGTTTTATAATTAGAATGCTATGCTACATGTACTTTGAAGGACTAAAAAAAAAATCTAAGAATGCCACATGTATCTTTACTAGCACTTTGGATAAATGCTTCTTTACGCTGGTCAGTCAAAATAACAGATGGATTAGCACATTATCAATCTTAGCATAGACTGGCAAAAGTGGTCGTCTTTCAAATTATCTAACAAAATGAGCGTGATGAATGAACAACAGGCTATGTGCAGAAATATGTGAGTAAACTATCAGCAGTGAAGTGGCATAAGTGGCCACCTTTCACACTATCTGCAACGATTGAGCAACGGAGATACGGGAGTAAATGTGTGGATAGCCGACCTTCCCTACATTATTCACACCAATCTTCTCCTCCGGGTCATCCATAAGATCCACAATACTGGGAATATGTTTTGATAGTTGAACATATGTTGCTCCACCACCAGGGGTTATGCCTTCGCTAATTGCTGCAAAGTTGCATTCTTTGCATCCTCCACCCTCAGTTTCCTACCCTAAAGTTAAGCTTCAGTGGCTGCTCCGACCTGAATAATACTCAACAAAATAGGAACTTTATAGCTGTAGCTGGTTTCTACATTATCCTACATATCTATGTTACGCATGCAGCAAGCTCATATCCATCATTCAGTATGAAGGGCAATTGGGATGACGTTTACTGAAAGAGTGACACACCTTGATAACTGCAACGCCTCTTTACTAGTACAGAACGACACATCGGAAACGGGTCAAAAAACCCTTCGGCAACGGAGAAAGGGTCCGTGTCCCCGCCTCTGTCACTGATGTGAAGTCTCACAATGGCAACGGAGATTTTGATCGTTTGCAAGGGCATGATATATAATCGTTTCCTTTAGTCTTTACATCAGATACGGAGATTAGTTTTTGACCGTTTGTAATGAGGGCTAAAGGAAACAAAAAAAAGCCGGTGACGCCTGCTGCGCCGTCGACGGAGCCCTATGGTTCCTGCTTGACGGCCGCCGGTTCTTCACCTTCCTCTTCGCCCAGCTTCATTGCGTGGTCTTCTTCTACCTATTTAGTACTGCACAAAAGTCTTGCTCCTGGAGGCGCCGGCTTCAGTGGACCGTGTGGATGGAGCCCCGCTCCTACGTATTCACGGCCGCCGCATAGTCTCCAGGTTTCCTCCTCGCCCTAAAGGAGATGGAAAAAATCAAAATGTAAGCTCCTTCATCTCTATACACAAGACAGATGCTTCTTCATCGGCATTACAGAAAATATAGAACTAATTACAATTAGAACACAGCCTAAACAATGTCTCATATATAGGTAGATTGGACACACAAATTCCAGGGATGGAGGAAGCGAGCCAAGTAGGATGCACAAGATCGATGTATATTTGTGCATATCACAAGGATCACTAGCGCCACCCCCGGATCACACGGTGTCACCTAATTTTAATCATCGGCATAACAGAAACAAAGCTAAAATCAGAGCAAATGCCTACTAAAAACAGAGCAAATCTATGGATAAACGATTAGCTACTTACAACTAGAAAACAGCTATCCTACTGAACTGGGGTCTTACATTAGGCGAGGCAGGCTCGCTTAGCGTCGCCACCGGCGACGGAGCTAGCGCCGGCGTCCCCTGGCGGTGCCTTGCCCTCGCCGTGGACCAAAGAGAGGGCTATGGCGGCCCGGAGGTCAGACTGGTAGGCCGCCTCCTCGGCGCGTTCGACCTGGGTCGAGGCCTCGGAGAGGAGGACCGCCGCCTCCAGATCGGCCTCGCGCTGACGACGCTTGGCGTCATCGCGCTCGAAATCGGCGCGGGAGAGTTGGCAAGCGATCTCCAGATCACGATCCTCCTCCTCTTCCTCCTCGTCGGAGGACGAGGACGAGGAGGAGGAGGAAGACGGATGGCGGCCGGGGTACATCGCCTGGCGGATCTCGCGGTAGCTGCAATGGTGGCCAAATGAGCGGGTGCGGCCGGAACCTTCGCCGTGCGGATGAGCGCCAAGGGTGCGGGACCGGCCCGCGGGGGCCGGAGCGGCGGTGGTCTGTTCCGCAAGCTCGTCCCGCAACACCAGCTGACGCTGCTGCTGCCTGAAGGCCCGGAGGGTGGGGCGGCCGGATCTACCAGCGCCGACGGTGGAAGCCATGCGAGAGAGTGGAGAGAGAGGAGACTGTGCGGCGGCTAGGGTTGGAAGTGAGACAGTGAGAGTGAAGGGCATAGTAGGTTCTTATAGGCCGGCTGTCGGGCTGCTTCTAATGGCAACGGAGATTACGAAATTGTCCGTGTGCGATGAGCACACATCGGTAACGGAGGTAAAATAACCTCCGTTGCCAACATATATTCCACTATTCACCCGTTGTCTTTGTTGTGGGGCCTGCTTTACGGCCCAGTGCGGGCACGCGGGGGATGTCGCGATTTACCGTCGCCTAACTCCTGCCGTTGCCATAGAGGGGTATCCGATGTGTCGTTATGTACTAGTGCTTGAGAGTTTAGCAATTCTTGCAGAAAACCTTTCTTTTAGGTAGAAGCTTGTTGTCTCCTCTACATCTTTCTTTAGTTACATAATCTTGGCCTCAATTTCTGGTCTCATAGAAGGATGTGCAATTATAGTTGTAGATTCACTCGTGATAGTGATCTTCTGAGCCATACCAAGCTGATCAGAAGTGATTGTTTGAAGACCCCAACCAAGGTCACTAACAAAGAAATTTGCACCTGCTTAATTAAAACAAAGGCTGTAGTCAGGCACTAAGATAACTAGATAATTTCAAAACAATGCACCGTGCAAATGCAAAATAAAGTATAGTCCTTACAAAGCCACACAACATCACTCCAAGCTGTAACTAACAAACCAAATAGGTGAAAAGGCTCATCTTAATATTCCACTAGAGGGGAATGAATAACAGTGCAACTGATATAAGTGGATGGAAATTCATTTTAGGAAACAATACAAAATCTGTAATTTAATGAATAGAGTAACACCGACAGTACACAACATCAAGGCATGAAGTTTTGCAATACTAAACCGATAAATTCACCTGTCATGATGGCAATATCTTGCAGAATAGACTTCTTCTCATCTCCCAGACCAGGACATTTGACAACCGCAACATTTAGCAAGCCATTTAGTTTGTTAAGAACCAGAGTCGAATACACAGCATGTGAAACATCCTCAGCAATAATCAACAAAGGGACGCTCAATTGTGTTGTCTTCTCCAGCAAAGGAAGTATCTCTTGGATTTTATTCACGCGTTGATCAGTTGGCACTCTAGCATTTTCAAATTCAACAATAGCTTTGTCTGGATTTGTTATGAAATGAGGTGAGGTATAACCCTTGTCTATCTGCAGACATCAGACAGATAATCATTAAACAATCATCTTCTTCTGAGCCTGCCACTCTATGTTTATTTTCTCAAGTAACAAAAAATCTTTAACACAATCAGAACATTTTGCGCTATTAACCTATTTGAAATAACAAAATAACAATGAATAGAGTCGTATTTCATATCTCTTGAGACGTTGCCATGTTTTGTTGAAAAAGGGAAATGCATTGAATAGAGTTGTATTTCTAACGGGCAGGGGGCTTTAAGACAAAATAAATGTACCTTCATTCCTTCTTGCACCTCAACTGTAGTATATATCGAAGATGAGGACTCGATTTTGATTATGCCGTCAGGACCTATCTTCTCCAATGCATCACCAATGAGATCGCCAACATATTCATCATTGCCAGATGATATTGAAGCAACAGCTGAAATATGAAATTTAAAGAATTGCAAAGATGACAAATCCGACCCTGTTTAACAATTCAAGTGAATGTCTGCAAATTCCATAATTCATTTCACCATTACAGAATGTGTTCAGAAAGTTAATTGTCAATCTCGAAAAAAGAAAGTTAATTGGGAAACTGGTAGGGTACTAGGGTGTATCTCTTTATTACTTAGAATGTACGGGCTGTAGTTACATCTCAAATATGCATAACATACACCATTTCAGATTAGCTATGACAATCTGACCACGCAGATGTCAGACAAAGACCACTTGTTGCTTCGTCAATAATATTCTTTGGTGTTTTTCCAACAAAGATCTCGACTTTCCAGGAGATGAAGATTGCCTTTATGTCCTCCTTTGTACTCACAGGGATACATTTTGTCTTCAATATCACTATCAGTTCATGAACAGATTTTTCAATGCCCTTTCTCAAAGCAACTGGGTTAGCACCGTTGGCAACAGCCAATAACCCAAGGCTCATGATTTCTCGGGCCAAGATAATCGCTGTTGTTGTTCCATCGCCAACAGTACTGTTTGTCTTGGATCATATCTGTTTTAGAAGTTTTCCAGTGAATAAGAAGTAGGGATATTAACAAATGTAAGATCATAAAAACATTGAGGACCTTGCCTCTTGAAGTAGCATTGCGCCTGCATGCTCAACTGCATTTGGTAGTTCTATAGCCTTGGCAATTGTGACACCATCATTGATTACTTTGGGAACATCATCTTGATCAATAACAACGTTCCTCCCTGCATCAAACCTTTATGTTTTCAACAATCAATAGCTCTACAAGACAATCAAACAACTAGTTCAGGCACATACATTCCAAACAACATGAAAGGCAGCTGTAGCAATGAAATAAAGGTAACAGGATTAACAAGGAAGAGCAGAACGACAGAAAGCATCATTTGGCAATGCTATATCTATGGAAACAGGGTGCTAGGCCCATTTGCAATATCCACTAGATTTCAGGCTAAGGCGTACAGAGAGTATAGATGACACTAAATTTCACTGTCAAATTCACAAGAGAATATGGCAGATGCACGATAGCAGTTATGAATTAGGAAGACCCCGACGAATATTTCAGCAACACTGGAGAGTAAGTAAACAACAGAATATCTAGTCCTACTATAACACTGCGGGACTAAACTGTGACATAGAAAGTAGTCTTCGAATAGCAACTGAATATCCAAATAGCTACATCTAGCGAAGTATACTGAGACCGATAACTGAAACTAACACCAATTAAGCACTCTAGTTGAATTTTTCGCAAAATGGATTCACGATAAACATCACTGTCTACTGTTAACCCAACATTAAACATCTGAGCCGCACCAGTTCCGACCTCTACCAGGTTTCGACTAAATAAAATCAATCCGTGACAATCTGCAACCTCCCCATAATTCAAAGCAAGCACTGCAGCAGGAACTTTTAAAAAGATTATATTCTAGGCATACATCTGACCGAAAACGAAGGAGGCGAAAAAACACACCTTTGGAGCCGAGGGTGACGGCGACGGCATCAGCGAGCTTGTGGATGCCGGCGGCGAGGCCGCAGCGGCAGGCATTGCCCGAAGAAATCACCTTGATTTCCGCCCGCACCACCAGGCAGCGGGAGAGGGAGGGGGAAAGAGAGCCTTCGCGAGGCTATGGCTAGGTCTCTTTCTGTAGCATATAGTGCTATGCTTCTGGTTTTGCTTTTTAGGCCCAGCTCCTCTACCCCCAACAAGATTCAGCAGGGACTAGTCAGCACGAAGCGCAGTAGTTTTGGTTAATCGTACTCACTCCGTTTCACAATATAAGATGTTTTAGCCTTTTACACATTCACATGTGCACACATGTGTCTAGACATGTTTAGTGTTTATGTACACTTATTTTGATATGAATGTAAACAATATGTCTAACAACTAAAACGTCTCATATTGTGGAACGGAAGGAGTAATTAGTATTGGGCCGGACATTAGTACTTCTCTAAAAGGCCAATATCTGAACGGTTAACTTGCCAAGCCCAGCAACATGTCTACCCATGCGATGGCCTGCCATGAGGAGAATAATCAGAGCGTGCAAGCCCAGCAACACAAAGCTATTTGATTGTCGCGGTCCGCTCGGCCACCTAGGGCATACCAGCAGCCACCGACGACATTGTTCGACACATCATCGACGGCCATCGTAATCTTCACCTCCACCGCTGTGTGAGTGCCGCTTGCCCGTTGTCCATGGCTCCTTGGTTCTTCGAGTCTCAAACCCGGCGGCACGGCAGGCTAGTCGTAATTGGTAATCCTTCGACCTAAGGTGTGTTATCGTGGGCGATGAAGCGATGACGGGCGACTCGACGGGCGACTCTGGGGGCGGCGTGCGCGCCGGCCCCCCTTCCTCACCGGCCGGCCATCCCTCGCCGTTTCTGCGGTCTCGGCCGTCGCTGAACGGAGATGGGCTTCGGGGTCGGTTCTGGGAGGCGGACTGGCCGCCGATGGCCCCCGACCCGTGCAGCGATGAGGAGGTGCGGGAATCGCCGCCGAGGTCGCCGGCGACGCTAGGCGACTTCCTCGCGTCGGCTCAGCACCGGCGTTCCCCGCGCACGGATGGGGTGCGCCGTCCTTTCGCCGCTGGCGGCTGTGGCTCTCGGTTCCACCCGGGGAGCGACCGCCCGGCGGCGCGGTACCCGCGGGGCTCACCGGCGCGTCCACGGCGAGCTTCGCAGCCTGCTCCGACTCCGGTATGTTTCCCCATAGCTGCCGCTCCCTCCCTTCCCCGGCCGTTGGCCGCGATTCTGCCCGGAACTCCGGAGACGCCGCCGCCGCCGCCGGCGACGAGGGGGACGCTGACCTCCCTAGGGTTAGCCTTGACCCCTACCTGGGCCGGGCCTCTTGATGGGCCGGCCCTATTGCCCTCTGCGGAGGTGGACCGGCCGAGGGGCCGTGTGGACGTGGTGGGCCTGGGGGCTGCCCCGTTGCGATGTTGGGCTCCATCCTCGGCCTTAGTGGAGGCCCAGCCCACCCACGCGCTAGGGTCCGACCCAGCCGCGTTATGGTGGTGGATACCCAGGGGAAGCCACGACCTGCTCTAGGTTTCCCTGCTTCTGAAGAGGACGTGCGGCGGCGCGGTGCCTCGGCGAAGACCATCGTTCTCTCCCCTCCCCCGCCGCCCCTTTCCTCCTCCTTCGCGCAGGTGGTGCTGATGGCGGGGTCGGGAGCTGGCACGAGCAACGGTGCGGGTCCCGCAGGCAGGGGGGGCCCCAACCGTGGCGGTGCGCATCGCCAACAGCCGGCCGCCGCTCCGCCGGCCGCCCCGGCGGTCAAACCGCAGCTTCCCCTCGCCCCCAACCCGCCGCCGGAGCAGCCGCACTGGTACATCGAGCGGGAGAGGAATCGCGAGGCCAAGAGGCTCGCGGCAGAACAAGCCCTGGCCGGGGCTCCGGCACCGGTGGTCGTGGCCCCTCCGGCTGCGGTGCAGGGAGGTGGTGCCCGTGACTCGGCGCGTGCAGCTGGGAAGGCGCTGGCCGCGCCCGCTCGCCGGCCCCCTCCTGCGCGCCCCTCTTCCTCGACGCCGGTCTCCGGCTCGGGTGGCCCGAGCGCTTCCCAGGTGGAGTGCTTCAAGTGCGGCCAGACTGGCCACTTCCAGTCGGCGTGCCGCTTCACCCCGGATCATGCCGAGCTGTAGCTCATGGGGCAGGCCATTCCGGGAGAGGGTTTCTTCTACCTCGACTTCGAGGAGAGCGAGTCGGAGCTCGAGGAGGACACCAACGAGGCCATCATCTCCTTTGCGGGACAAGGGCTTCCGATCCCCGCCTTGGAGGCGGAGCTGTGCCATCTGGTGGAGGGTGCTTGGGACTGGAGGGTGCGGGAGGTTGCCCCCCTTCAGTTCTCGGTGTGCTTCCCCTCCCGGGACCTCCTCAAGATGAGCGTGAGGAGTGGCAGGATCTTCTTGCCGCTCAACAACCTGGAGGCTGCCATCCGGCTGGCGGATGCTGATCCGGCGCTGGCCGTGGTTCTCCAAGAGGCGTGGGTGACGATCACGGGGCTGCCCAAGCGCATGAGGAAGGTGTCTCGGCTCATGGCCGGGATGCGCATGCTTGGGCGTCCCCTGGAGGTGGATACTCGCACCCTCGCCAACCGCCTCCCGGTTCGGGTGCGCATGGCTTGCCGCAACCCGGCCAAGCTGAATGGTCGGGCCGAGATCTTTCACAAGAACGAGGGGTTCAATGTGGGAGTCAAAGTCGACCTGCCGGGGGCGAGCTCTTCCGCCCCTCCTCCGCCGCTACCTCCGGCTGACCACGACAGCTCCGGGGAGGACAGCCTCAACGAGGAGTGGAGCTGGCGGGCGAGAAGGACCAGCGGACCTACGGGCCAGCTCCTCAGGCCGGTGTGACCAGCGCCTCGCTGCCTGATGCACCGGCGGCCAGGGGCAGCCCAGGGCGGCCTGCCTCGGTGGACTCTGCCATGGGGGAGATCCCCGTGGCGTCGCTGGTGGGAGACCAGTACGGCTCCAACCTGAGGGGGGCCAAGGCGTGGCCCCCTTCCCTCTCCGTCATCGAGCGCCTGCGGGCGGCCTCGGCCACCATCGAGACGGTGGTGATGGACGTGGTACCACCACCCCCGTCCCCTCAGGCGGAGGAGACCGACGGTGCCAGCATGCTCTCCCCGGGCTCCCTGGCCTCTGAGGGCTCGCCGGCCCTGCCAAGGCCGGGTCGGTGGTGTGGAGGTGGAGTCGGAGACTGAGTCGGGCTCGGTAGCGCAGCTGGCGCCGCTGCCGGAGGACTTGGAGGTACCGGCTGGAGGTGTGACCTCCCGCCGTCCACGTCCAGGACTAACCCTGCTGGTCCGCCCCACAAGAGCACGAGGCTCCACGGCCCGGAGTCTGCCGTGCACTCGGTGGAGCGGGCAGAGCGCCGTGCCGCGGTCAGGAACCTCGAGGAACCAGGTTCGTCCTCATCTTCTTTCGCTGTACTCCAGGATTTGCCTGATTCGCACCTTACAGCGGTAGTTCATGATGCGGGTCTTGCTTTCGCGGTAGAAGCGGGTACCGAGTCTGAGGTCCTTTCGCTCATCCGGGCGAAAGAGAAAGCGCAAGCTGCGATCGCTGAAGCGATCTTCCGCCGGGACGCAGCGGTGGCCGAGGCGGCCGCCGCGGTCGCGAGAGAGTCGGACGAGGTGGTTGGGGCCACCGCGGAAGGGGAGGTGGAGCCGGTGGAGCCGGCGGCCGCTCCTCTGGCTAAGTCCGTGGCCACCCCCACTGCCACTGCGCGGGGTCCGGCCAAAACTAAGGTGGCAGCCCGTCGTGGACGGAGGAGAACCCCTGTGTCGTGATGCGGGGAGGCTTTTACAATATCCGGGGTTTTGGACGGCCGGGACGTCGAACCCAAATCAAGGAGTTTATTTCCCGAGAGCGTTTAGACTTTGTTGGCCTCCAGGAGACCATAAAATCCAGCTTTACCCCGCTGAGCTGCGAAGTATCGACCCTGGGGGGCACTTTGCATGGCATCACACCCCAGCTAATGGTCATTCGGGCGGAATGTTGTTGGGAGTCAACGAGGATTCATATGAGGTGCAGAAATGGAGTAGTGGCTCCTTCTACATCCAGGCGGATGTCTTGCAGTTAGACACTTCCAAACACTGGGCATGCCTGGTGGTCTATGGGCCTGCAGACCACCGCCGCACTGATGAATTCCTGTCGGAATTGGCCACGGCCATTTCGACGTGCCCTCTACCGTTGGTGGTTGGCGGAGATTTCAACCTGATTAGGGGATCAGAGGATAAGAACAACGATAACATCAACTGGCCCGAGTGCACAAATTCAATGACTTCATCGCAAACCTTGCACTCCGGGAGATTCGTAGAGGTGGTTCTCGCTACACCTGGACGAATAGAAGTTGAATCCAGTTCGCTCTGTGCTGGACCGGGTCCTGATGACCAACGAGTGGGAGGCGCTCTTCCCACTCTGCTCGCTGACAGCGGAGACCATCATTGGTTCGGACCATGCAGCCCTTGTGCTCAGCTCCGGGGAAGAACTGAAGAGACGGAGTTCTCGGTTCTTCTTTGAGAAGGCTTGGCTAGAGAGACCAGAGTTTGCGGACTTGGTGCAGGAGAAGTGGAGGGGGCTCGTGGGACTTGTGGGCCCTCAAGTGACCCCATCACTGACTGGAATAAGATATCTGCAGGCCTTCGTCAATTCCTAAAAGGCTGGGGGGCCAATATAGGAAGAGAGGACAAGGACTTGAAGGCGGACATTCTTACCCAGATTCAGGGCTTGGATGCCCTCGCCGACTCCTCCGGTCTAGATGACGAGGGCTGGGCCCTCAGATATCACCTGGAAGACCAGCTCACCCATCTCGCCAAGATGGAGGAAGAGTACTGGCGGCAAAGGAGCCGAGTCCAATGGTTGCTGAAGGGCGATGCTAACACGGCCTTTTTTCATGCTATCGCCAACGGTCGCCGGAGGAAATGCGCCATTACCCGCCTGACCTCAGACCAGGGTACCATTTCGGACCCTAGGGGCATTCAGGCGCACATCTACGATTTCTATCGTAGGTTGCTTGGCGAGGAGGGAGAGTCGAGGCTCTTCTCCCTCGCCAATACCCTTTGGGACGTGGAGGGCCGCGTCTCGGAGGAGGAAAATCAGGACCTCATGCTTACCTTCACTTGTGAGGAGATGGACTCGGTCCTGAAAAGCATGAAGGTGGACACGGCTCCGGGCCCGGATGGCCTGCCGGTGATTTTCTTTAAGAAGTTCTGGCCTCTGGTAAGACCATTGATCATGGATATTACGAATGGTTTCGCTCTTGGGAGAGTGGACATTTCGAGGCTGAATTTTGGGGCCCTCACGCTTATCCCCAAAGTTCCCGGGGCGGAAGATATCCGACAGTTTAGACCGATAGCTCTCATTAACGTCATTTTTAAGTTTGTCGCGAAAGCCTATGCGCTTAGGTTATCTCCCGTCGCTCATCGCACGATTAGTAGGACTCAATCTGCGTTTATTAAAGGACGGCACATCCATGAGGGTGTTGTCTCCCTGCAAGAAATCGTGCACGAAATTAAGTCCAAGAAACTTGGGGGAGTTTTCTTGAAGCTGGACTTCGAAAAGGCCTACGACCGTGTGAAGTGGCCTTTCTTGCGTGAGGTGCTCCTCCGCAAAGGCTTTGACCCAGGTTGGGTTCATCGTGTCATGGGTTGGTCTCGGGGGGCCAAACCGCCATTACCATTAACGGGGAAGTGGGCAACTTCTTCCGCAATGGTCGGGGGGTGCGCCAGGGCGACCCCCTCTCACCACTTCTCTTTGACTTTGTGGTGGAGGCGCTTGCGGCCATTTTGGACGCGGCAAAGGGAGCGGGCCATATTTCTGGGCTCATTCCCCACGTGATACCTGGGGGGGTATCACATCTGCAATATGCAGATGATACGATCATTATGATCCAGCCGGATGACTTGGCAATCGCCAACCTAAAATTCATCCTCCTCTTTTTGAGAGTATGTCCGGTCTGCGAATTAATTTTCACAAGAGTGAGGTCATGGTTTTGGGGAACCCGGACCTGGATCACCAACGGATAGCAAACATGCTAAACTGCAAATTAGGGGTGTTCCCCTTCACCTACTTAGGTTTACCTATTAGTGACAGAGCGCTGACGGCGGGGGATTGGGGTCCCCTTCCGATGAAGGTGGCTAAGCGGGCCGATCCCTGGATGGGGAATATGATGTCAGCTGCTGCTAGCTCACGCTGATCGACGCCTGCCTCTCCAGCCTTCCGCTCCATGCCATGGGGTCTGCCTGCTGGGCGACGGGGTTCATGGGGCGATGAACAAACACCGTGCACGATTCTTCTGGGGGGACTCGCGCACGAGACGCCGCTACCACTGGGTGAGATGGGCTGACATGTGTCTACCCAAGGCCCTAGGGGGATTGGGGATCATGGACACAAAGCGCATGAACAAGTGCCTTATGGCCAAATGGATTTGGAAGCTTTATGCTGGAGAACAAGGTTTGTGGGCCGATATTCTCCGGAACAAGTACCTTAGGGATAAGGACTTATTGGTGGACTCCCACACCTACGGCTCACAATTTTGGAATCTATCCAAAAAGTGAAGGATGTGTTCCGCTTGGGGGCGAAACATGATATCGGTAATGGACTTTCCACCAGGCTCTGGTTAGACTGGTGGATAGGCCCGGGTCCTCTTTCTGAGAGTTTCCCGGAGATTTTTACCATTACCGCGGATCCGGAGATCACTATTGCCGACGCCCTACAGCCAGAGGTTGGGACATTCCTGTAGACGCGCGTTTGGCCATGTAGAACACAACCAATGGGTTAATCTGTTGAGAACAATTGAGGGTACGCGGCTAACCCGGCCCCGACCGTATAATTTGGGCCCTGGAACCTTCGGGGAGGTTCTCGGTCAGGTCCTTATACCGCAAGCTGTGCGAGGGAACCCCCCGTAGACATTTCTGCGAGATATGGAGGATTGCGGTCCCCCGTAAGATCAGAGTGTTCCTATGGCAACTTATAAGGAAGAGACTGCCGTCAAACGACAACATTCACCACCGAAACGGCCCTTCCTCAGGCAGATGCGCCTTATGTGGGGAGTTTGAGGACACCAACCACATTTTCTTCGCATGTCCTCTTGCCAAGTTCATGTGGAGTGCAGTGCGGGAGTTGTTCCAGTGCAACTGGAACCCACCTGCTTCCCGGATGTTTACCGAGAACTGTGTAGACACACGGGACAAGCGAAACGTGTTTTGTGGACGTGTTGCGCAGCGCTAGTCTGGTCTCTTTGGACGACTAGGAACAAATTCACCATTGAGGGGTCTTCCCCGGTCAACCCGCTGACGGCCTCTATAAACTTTCTATGTATCTACAGGTGTGGAAGCCAGTGGCTAGGAGACAGGATCGCGAGACGGTGGAGCTGACGATTAGCAGGATCCGTCAGCTCTACACACAGGTGCGGGAGGCCCCTGCACCTTGAGCCCCGCCATCCCTGCTTGTTTCCCTCTTTTTGGTGCCTGTGTGTGCTCGTTTCCAGTCTTGTGGGGCTGGATCATCCCTAGGAGCTGTAGCTGTGTGCTTCTCCATGTGCTACTCTTGCGCCTGGTGTGCTTCTTTATTTCCGAGCCTGCGTGCTCGTATTGCCGTTTCACGGCTTGTAAGAACTATGTGGATACTGTGGCTTCATTAATTTAAAGGCGGGCTCATCTTGAGCCTAGGGTTTAACTAGGTGTGTTATCGTAGAAAAATACTGGCTAGCATTTTTGTTTGATCGATTATGAAGTACATCCGAGTTAATTACTAATTTGCACATTGATCCAAAGTTACAGACTATGTGTTAGTAACTTTCGGTGATTTAGTCTAGTTGTAATTAAACTAATAAAATTGCGCAGTACAAAAGTCAAGATTGATTGGCAGAATGGTGTAGTATTTGATTTTGAAGTTTCGCTATGCCTCAAGAATGAAAGGAAAAAAAATAAGCACCACTTTAGTATCGTAAATATAAATGTAAGTATACCTCGAGAGGAGCGAGCTCTGATACTATTTCGGTTGCATGCTCCTGATTAAATATTGTGGAACTAAATCCCCAATAAACCAAAACCGAACGCACAAAAGACAGTATATTGTTGCGGTATTCTTCATCTATCATCTCTTTTATGTGTGCGGTTATTGTCAGCTTCGCCCCCCACCTATGATCAAATCCTGGATCCGCCCCTGGAAGTCAATCACCATTGTAAGTTGTATTCTTGAACCTAACCATTACATGCTGGCTCCGCCACACTGACAATGGTGCTCGATGTGCTGTTGCGTACATTGGTTGCTCTTTTTCTTTCTTTTTGTAGTAGTAATTTGGTTGTGTGTATTCTCGATGCTTCCGCTAGCTCTTAATATCATGGTGTTGTAGATGCGGTGTGTAATTTCATTGTCCCGGTATTAATATCCAATCTATTTAAAATATAGGTAGGTAGGAAATTGATTTGCATCGAAGACACACATATGACCGTGCTAGGATCTTCGCAACATTATGTGTATATATGTACTACTGCAATAACACACAAACCCCATTCACCCATACCACAACCACACCATACTGCACCATGTTCGTATCAAGAGTACGCACGCCCTTGCACTAGATTTGGTTGGCCAGCTTCAACGCATTCGTGAGTATGCTATCTCATGCGGATGCTATGCTACCTCTAGATATATTAAGTACTCCATTAAGTGGAAATGGGCGGTGACAGAAAATCAGATGCGTGAACATCACCACACGGTAGCGCTACTTATCCCATTTCAAGTCGCACGCAGATGAGTTTTACCCGGTGCCCGCTACTGTGCCATGATGCCACCATTTAAGTCTGTACGGTAGTTCAGATTGACACCTGCAGCAAATGAAAAGAATGAAGCTAACTGGCGTTAACCGGTGGTGTTTTATGCACGGTGATTTCCAGAAAACAAGGTTATCCGTACAATGTAACCCAACCTGACAAAAGTATTGATTAACGTTTATGCATGACCCGGAGCTACAGACGAAGTGACTCTGCCATTGGATCCGAGAAAAAGATAAAGCTAGATTTTATGAAATATTGTAATTCAATGGTTTTCAACGAATTATTACTATTTTTGTCGTGCATTCCTCTCCTTCTACTTCTACTATGATTCTTTTCTTTGTTGTCTTGACTAGGATCTCATTCAGAAAGACTCACCGATCATGTTTCACCTTGTGGCACTCTTACTAATCTATCCGTTCGAAATTATAGGGTCGGGTAACCTTTTTGCTATACCGACGCATGTATTATTTCGTTCACAATCTTTTCTCTTGCTTCTATATATAAATTCATGGGTTTTCGAGCGTTGTCTGTGGGCAGAGCCATGTGGCCATCCCACGGGCAGTGGCGGCTAGATAACAAGCCTCGGGGGTGCACAGGACACCAGGTAAAAACATTTTCTTCGTAAATTAGCATTTTTTTTCACCACATATGCACCCCTTAAAAATGCATTTTATTTTTTGAGTCACTCTGTGAGCACCCTGTTTGTAAATATTCTAGCTACACCACTACCCGCATGGCGTCACTATGGCTGCTGGGTCGTCGTTGGATGGTGCCGGTGCCGAGCTAGACTCTTGCCCGGTTTTCGTTTAGTAACTTTCTTCTGCACGCGGGCTAACCTTCAAATGGTTCAGGGCAGACAAAATGAAAGATTCATTTTAATTGTGTACACACACTCACCAATCTAACCTTAAAAATAACGTTAATTATTTATTACCTTGCTCGGAAGGAACAAATTTGGTCTCCTTGTGGTCTTGTGTCTTTTTTTCTGACGAAAATCTAGGTGGAGCTTCTTTTCATCGATGATAGAAGGGATGTACAGAGTACCAGAAAAAGTAAAGAAAAAAAAGAAGCATCACAACACGAGGGCCGAGGCGTGTGACTACATCTCCTCCCTAGCTTAGTTGGGTTCCCTTGGTCACTGGATCAGGCAGTGAGCCAGGACAGTCGGCCTCGTGCCATCGGCGAGCTTCTTGCAAGATGGCACACTTAACATCATTGAGATTGGCAGCCTATAAACGGATGTTACACACGGAACTGACAGAGTGCCTCTTTTTTTTTATGGTGCGACAACAATGCGACGGCGATGGGGTAAGGAATATGAAGATCATCGCACACAACGTATATTGTCTTCTCACCAAAAGTGGAAATCGATGCAATTTGCTGGGCCTACATAGAGGGCCACAACTGCTAGTGAAGGACAGATGGGAATCATTTTCAGCCTATAAACTGTACTACTCCTTACATTGTCATAACGCCGAATTCATATCTGAATTTTCTTGTGATTCATGCTCTGGAGAAATAAATGGTGGCATGGCGAACCTGACCAATATATAATGTTGGAACTTGGTTTGCTTGCTAACTTGATGGCACAACAACGCGACTCGCTATAAGAGAACACACTCAGTTTCTCTAGTGGTTTCACGAGGACGGCTAGTCTCGTTATCGGAGATATATACCTAGGACTGGGAGGTAACAGAAATAAATGATCACATGGGGTCACATGTAGTGAGCTAATACATGTCGCAAATTTTCCTTTGCTGGCCTGACGAAATACTAAATGGCTCTTGCTCAGAGTACTCCATGTTTCTGCAATAGTTTCATCTCGACGGAAACGCACCACTGGTGAGGAACCAGCTCCGGAACGATTTTTCTGACCACATAGCTCACGGAGTGGGTCCAAGCCAACCGAACGGGGGTTATTTTCACAGGAAGCACCCTGATATTTGCGAGTTCAGTGCTGGGTGAAGGGCTGAACTGACGGAGTGGGCGTCACACCAACCTCAACCCGGCTTCCGGCGCCGTCTGTGGTGACCACCGTTGAGAGACCACGGCCTAATCTATCGTAATCGCCGTGCTACATCAACTCGAGCCGGACAAACGACACTCAGATTGTTGCAATATACTAGACATGTACGTCCTTGGAAGCCATTCAGCTGTCAGCCATCGCGACGAACTTCCACCGCCGTGTTCGTCCTAATCACACTAGTCCTTTCCAACAGTATCAAGGTGCACTTCGATTCCCCCGGGCCTCTGCTCCTCTCTCTCTATGTGCGTCTAGCGTCGTCGGCGTCCCAAAGAGCGCCGTTGTTGGCATCGACATCCTGCCCGCTGCCGGAGAGGCGGAGGCCACCCCGAGGACCCGTACCTTGCCGGATAGCTCCATCGACCTCTCCTGGTTCACCCAGATGAAGGAATCAAGCGGAGATGCCCCGGTACTGCCGCACCTCTACCAGCATCCGTGCTCGTGGTGCTGTGGTGCAGCATCCTTTTTTCTCTTTGTTTTAGCCCTACTTACCCCTCCCCCAAACTCGAAAGCTTTTTGCCTAATTAATTAAAAGAATTTAATTAGTTTGGCCCGTCCGGCCCATATCTAAACGCCGCCGTCGGAGGCCGCCTGGCCCAACACGCGTCCTCGTCGGCCACAGCGTGATCCCTGCGTTCTCATCGGCCGCCTCCTCATCACGCCATATACTCTGACCAGCGCTAGATCGAACGAGATCGAGGCGCGTCCATGGCGAACTGGTGCGTGAGGCGAGTCGTCCTGGCCATGGCGGGGCGTGCCAGATCTCCTCCTGGCCATGGCGGTTGCTAGGCGCGACGAGGGCGAGGGCGCGGGCAACAACGACTGCAACCACGCAACCTTACTTGGCATGCAGCTGGATGTATACGTGGTGGAGCGGATGGATGCGTGCCGGGGCTTGCTCATATTTTTTCGAAAAGTTTCAAATTTCAAAATTTGTTCATATTCAAACTTTTTAGAACGTGGGAAAAAACACTCTGCCTTTTCTATTGCCCATGAGTTAGGCATTGCTACGAATTTCTCATCTACTTGTACCAAACCATGTTATATTTTTTTAGCAGGTGTGTGAATCTTAACTTTGCAGAGTCTGGGTGTGAGATCGTTACTGCTCGCACGTGAGTACGTGACAAAGTACTGATAGGGAGTACAATAGCCTTTCTTCTAACTCAATCAAATTTCTGATTTGGTTTTGGCTGGACAATAAGTGTGAAATTGTACAAAGAACCACATGTGTGGATAGGCGCGCCTATATAAAACGAGAAAAGCACACTGTAATTCGCTATGAATTTTGACACGTTGTAATTGAGCACAATGCTCACACAAAACAACACTGCGCAGCTCTAGCATGGATAATTCCTCGATTCCTTCACACGTTGGGACTAAGTAATGCATAGATTGGATTGTGAGGCAACGGGATGTTGCACATCACGTGTGGCAGTACATGGACACGGGCCCACTTTCTCCAGCGAAAATTATGCTTGGAAAATTATCCCTGCCGTCTGATGTCAATGCATGACAGCTAACTTAGGCTCCAAGTAACAAACGCTAGCACGTTCAGTTCTGCTATAGAAAGAGCTACACCAATTAGTTAGTTAATTGTATCGTACTAGCTAGTACTAACTAATTAGCTGTAACTATCATCCAACAAACCGTTGGTGGTTAGTATATATAATTTTTGCTGAAATATTGCTTGATATTAGGGTGGGCTTTAGGCCCATCTAATAATTCCAGAAAAATCGCTAAAGGCCCATGCTGCCATAGAGAGTGGTGGGAGTTTAGTCCCACATGGCTAGTTTAGAGAGATGTACACCAATTTATAAGGTGAGCTTTTCTCCACCATGTATGAGGTGTTGGCTGTGAAGAGAAGGGAGGTGCTCCACACGCGCGCTCCTCCTCCGCCGCCCGCCTCGCCACGCGCGCGCCGCGGGTTGCGTGAATCTCGCCGAGCCGAGGCGTTGATGGAGAATGAATGTGAGATGAAACGTTCTGTCTTAAGTTCTCCAGAAAATACACACAACAGAAAGATCGCATCCTCTCGAGCCGCCACCATCGTTCCTCTCGCTGTTGTTGCCATCGCCGATCCCATCCCGTCCACCGCGTACACGGCCGACGGGAGAGCAGGCCTCCGAAACCCCGCCTCTCCACATCCTGTACGGGATAGGGGCGATTAGGTTTTTAGGGAGCGTCTCCTACGCGACTGCTCGCTGCTGTTCGTCTGCTTCAACTACATCTGCATCATCTACTTCCGCGTCGCCTTCATCTTCATCATGAGCACCACCGACGACGCCACTGCTGCTGCTGCCGCCGCCGCCGCAACTCAAGAGGCTGCCAACGCTGCTGCTGCCGCTGCCTCCGCTGCTGCTACGGCCAACTGGCCTACTGGAGGGTATAACATGTTTATCCCTCTCCTGTTTATTTCCATATCTGCAGTATTAGTGATTTGCGTAGATGTTTCTACTATATCTCTAGTACATGCTTATATCATCAAGTTTCAGTATGTCATTAGTACTGTTTACGTCATGTTCATGATTTATTCTTGGATTAATTTAATCGAAAAATTGCTTAAATACTCAACAATTTTGTCGATGTCTATATATTGCCTCATTCATTATGGTCAAACAATTTGTTATTGAAGTTGACAACAGAGATGGTAACCACTCTCTCGTAATTGCTTGTCTTACGGGCTGCTATGCAAGAACCTAGAAAATATCATGAAGCTGACAGCACATGAACAAGTATCACGTAAGTTTCATTGTGTTTTAATGAGGGAAATGCCCAGTCGTCCGAGATTTTATTATGGATAGCTCGAAAGAGTAATTTAGAAATGTATTTCGATCGGGTACGACTAGGAATAGAGAACCCTTTCCGAAGATCCCTTAGCGATCTGGAATGCGCACGGGTCAGCTTAAATCCACGCGTGGCGGCATGCGGGAGGTTCACGCGCTCTCGGCGCATACCGTGCCATACCTCTAGCGTTATGCTCGGCCTCCCTGTAGAAGTCAAGCTTGTATTCCCTCTGACCCTGTCCACTAGTAGCTTGTATTTTTAGAACACTATTGGTATAATTAGTTGTCACAGACGTGCAATGAAAGCAAAATTTAATTAATACAACTATGTATATTCTAGTAGAACACACATACGACGTTCCTCCACCTTTCAGCACGTCCGGATGTTTGCTTTTTCTTTTGTATGCAAACAATCGTTCATAGTAGCTTCCCTCTAAAGCTACTACCTCGGTACGACCTTTCGCGGGAAGCACGTATTGCCAGCGAGGCATGCGTCTCTATTTGGTGTTTTTTTCATGTCTTCGGTGAGTTCTTGCTAAGTAAAATGTATATATAGCTCCGGTGAGGCGGCGACAGGCCTTCCACCACGCTCTATCAGAAAATAGCCTTCCAAAAAGTTTTATAATAAGAGTCTGAATGTAAAAGAAAAGTTTTGCTTATCAAAGTTAATTTGGCAAAAGGCTATGAATTTAGTGTACCAAATCTGTTATTTGTGTTTATCTCTTGTTCTTCTGCACGCTTAACTTGTAGGAGATTTGTTCATTTTACTATCAGTATAACGCCACACAATATGTGTATGAATTGTCCTGAGGGGAAAGATATGAATCTTAAGGCGCTGATTCAGGTGCCGAGTTTGTACTTTCACTTTGAGCAATCCGGAATTTTCAAACTGATCGATGTTGATGCAAGCTGAAAATGCCAAATTTTTGCAGGTTATGCAGTGAGCTACCTATACTGGATCTATATCTGATTTTAACTACTTCATGTGGATCAACGGGGCTTTATGGATACAAAGTATAGTCTGTTGATGGTGTTCGTTCGGACTGTCTTCATTACAAGATGCATATAGGCTTTTTGTACTTTTTCGGTTGGTTAAATCATGTTTCAATTTTGTATGACTCATAAGCTGTAAACCTTATACTTGAAATTTATGTAACAAATTAAGGTTTGTGTGTATTTCTTTGACGCAGAGACCCAGACTATGCTACCCTTTTCAGAGAAAAAAAAAGGTCGTGCCTCGTTCTCTATGGTCCAGACTTCTTTGATTCCCTTATTGGGATGCTCAAGAAATGCCTGGACGTGTCTCTGTCACTCTCCTCGCGCACTATGCGCATGCGGCTACCTCGACACCAGGAAGCCCAACCGAGACATCGACCAAGTCGATGCCTCGCACGGCTACCTCGACCAAGGGTGCACCGTCCAATGCTCTCGGCTACCTCGACATGGGCAGTAATGGTTATCACCTCGCCTGAGCATCTCATAGTCTTCTCTACAGACCAATCATCTGCTCCCTGAAACCCTCAACGACATTCCCGCTCCTTCTGCTAGTTTATTGGTTGCTATTTTGGTTTCTCTACAGTTTGACCATATCCATGATTTTTCTATTGTTCCCGACACTAATGCTACAATTGCCGGTGGATGTTAAGAGTACGTTTTAATGATATTATAGGATAGAGTTAGGATTAGTCTCCATCGGATGACATCACTTTCCTCTGCAGGCCTATATATACTTTCCCGGGAGGCACAATAATACAGCCAACACATTAGCACATACCTATTCGTTCTCATTCACCGGACCCCGGAGCAGGTCCTGTCGAGAAAAGGAGAAGTCATAGGCAGGGCGGTACGTCTCTCGTTGGTTATTATTATTTTTTTGTCTCTTTGGTTGTTAAAACTTGTTACTATATCTTGCTCGAGCTTTTGTAACCTAATACTGCTTGCGCAGAGATGATCGATCCCGTTAGCCTGTTCGGCACGATCCTAGCGGTCGTGCAACTGATCGCAATGGCGGCGAAGGAGATGTTGAATGACAAGAACCACAGCAAGCACAAGTGCTTGGAGCTAGGGGGACGCGTGACGGATCTGGAGATCGTCCTGCGCGAGCTCCCACAAGCGGCGGCGAACGACAAGGCGACGGCACGCGTGCAGGAGAGGCTCAAGGGTGCCCTCGACGAAGCGTTCAAGCTCATCAACCGCTGCGAGAAGGGCGCTAGATACTGCCGCAGGAAGGTCGCCGAGTTAGATAACGTTGATAAGATTATCAGCCAGTGCATCATGGACCTCATGTTCATCAGCCATGCTCGTGGACACATCACGAGCTTAGTTCCTGCTGGACATGAACATGACAACAACTACTACTACAATCAAGCAAATGGAGGCGCTTGGGTCGGCCCGCCGGCGCCGCAACAACAGCACGCAGGCAATACATCATCACAGGCCTACTACCAGGCACCCGTTGTTGGCTTGCCTGTGCAGTATCCAGGTCCTCCTCCCAACCCAGCTTATCCACCATTCTGTTACCCGTTCCCCACCCCCACAGCACCAAGCTGGGATCAAGGCGCAAGCACCTCCTCCTCTGCCCTTCCTGCCTTCGCCGGCTCAGCGCAGCATCTCGAGAAGCATCGTTTGGCGGAGGACTCATTCGCGTCGGTGCTGGCCGCAATGTAAGGCGCAGACGAGGCTGCTATGAATCGTGTGCTGGAGGAATCCATCGCGTCGGCGCGAGCGGAGGAGGCCGCACGCGCGCAGAGAAGGATGTGAGGGATTCACTTCACTAGTGTTCCTTCATTATTTGCCGTCATTTCTCTTTCCTTTGCTATAAAAACCGTAGAGTTTGTATCTATAATAGTTGCTCATGCGTATGTATAAGAGTCCCATGTATTTATTAGATGACTATAATAAATAAGAGAAGAATGACGATATTCAAATATGTGATTTTTCATTTTATGAGAAATACGTGTTTTTCACATGTGTTTTAGTTTATTTGATCTTATGTAGTACTATGTTTTACTATCAGTCAAGTCAGATCATCCATTATTATTATTATCTCTACTGTTATAGGAGAACCTGTGGTTGTGTTACACCTTAGATGGTGTCACACTTCTAAGTAATTACGAAACAAATGCCATCCCACAACACCTCTCGCTTTCTCTTTTCACGCACGAAAAAAGGCTTCCAAATTTTCAAATCCAGGATCTCTTGTTCGCCGAATATTTAGTCACAGTGGGGAATATACGGGATGACACAACTAAAATAGTGGTTGAATGGTTATCCATCTCCACTGAAAAGCTGAGGAGAAAAACACCCATTCTAGCTCAACAAATCACACTCCTTCTGCTACTACTTTGTTTCGTTGGTTGATACATGTAGCGACCCTTTGTGATCCGTGATGTAATAGACTGGACAAACTTTAAAATAAATTAATAAAGCAAGCCGTATGCATCATTTTGATGCAGAGGCTGGGGCTGCCCTTTTTCTAAAAAAACAAATCACACTCCTTCATATATCTCTTCTCGCGCAAGTCAACTGTGTTTATCTGAACTAACTAACTAACTAAACTTGTCATGCGTAACCGAGATCAACGAGACATGCATGGCTCCACAGTACCGCCGTTTGGCACCACTGTCTTCGACCGTCAATGCCGCCTATTACCACCACGCTCTGTGTCGCCTTTGACCGCCGCGTTCCCTGCCACGACGAACCATTGTGTTCCCCGACACCCAGATCGCCGCCAGACGTGACGCCAAGAAATTGCACCACCGGACAAGTGCCCAATTCGCCTTTAGCTTCTATTCCGATTGCGGTGGTTGGAGATGCTCACCTTCGTGATGTGTCTCGCAGTGGAGGAAGATGAGGACTTCGAGGCTGATTCGAGGAGTTTTTATTTGTACCCCAGGGAGTCTTATTCGGAACTCGGCGAAAACGAGAATGAGATTTATGGCAACGAGCTCGTGAAGATCAAGCCTCCCACTGTCAGGGTTGTGGCTGTGACCGTGAAACCATGCTACACTTTATTATCCCATGTCCATATGATAAAGAGGTGTGGGCAAGCATCTTCAAGGGATCCAATTCACAGTTCATTGTTCGTAACACTAACGTTCCGATCCAAGAATGGTGGGTGACATCATCAGACCCTCCCATTGGCTAAAAAAATGGAGTTCAACATGATGGTGGTTGCCGGAATCCAGCAAATTTGGCGGTAAACACATCAATAGAGTGTTTGAGGATCAGACTTAGGTTGCGCATGTGTCATCTCGAGGAAAATCTTGGATGGGTCGACGGTAATAAAGATTGTGAGGGGTTAGGTAGCTGGAGTGTTTGTTTTGGGGAAGTGTAATTGCTATTTCGGTAACAACAGGGGCGAAGCTACGTTAAGGCCGACCTGGGCCGTGGCCCACCCAAAATTTGGTCGGTCCTTCGTATTTCTTGCTGGTCCAGTCCTTTAATACTCTAATTCTAAGGAAAAGCTTGTTCTTCTGTAGCCTGGCCCGCCCAGAAATTCTGCTGAAGAAGCTCGGCCACTGGGTAACACTCTTCTAAATTATAACTCTTTTCCAATCTTAATGAAAATGGCATAAGTCGTTTGTGTGTTCTGGTTTATTTTTCTAGGTTTTATGGAACGATTGTAGTGGTGCATTAGTTACGGCTTGTACACTACAACTAATTATCATGATGTTACGACATAAACAAAATGTTATAGCGACCGAATCAAACACCTGAGTTTCTCAACTCAATTATGCAAAATCATTGAAATGATTATCATATTCCGTATTTTATTAAATACAAAAGATTAACGTGTAAGCAAGCTATGGCATGTGTATCTATCAAGCAATGAAACAAGATCTCACTCGTAAAGTTGATGATGGATCAACCGCCATCTGTTGATTAGTTCAAATCTTTGTTATTCTTTCAAGCTTGGATTAAGTCAAAACATTGTTAATATGCTGCCTTAATTTTCCCATCTATTCGCAACGCCTAGCAAACACTACAAACTGATTACTCAATTATTGACAGAACAATAACTAATAATTTCCCTTAATATGCAATATGCTCAAGTGGTACTCCTCTGTTAACAACATTTCATTGCACTTCAAATTAAGGGCGATGCATGCACATCAGGGCGGAGTAAGCACCTGGTGGCTTAATTACAAGATGAGTTGACGGAAAAAACACTATGGGCCACAGCCGATCAGCAAGGTTTGCAGTACGCTACGGTACTACTCAACTTTGCCCAATTTATTAGAAATTGGCTGACATGACAAGTGCATGGAACATGCATGCCCGCCGCCGCCGACGGCTCTATATATATGAGCAGCACAAGCTTGTTCATCTCGGCCAACGTGTAACAGAGAGACCTCCACAGCCGAGAGAAGGCAGTGAAGTATCGTTTCCTCTTAACATTTGTTCAGATAGAAAATCAACTTAGCTGTGTGTTGTAGGATTGGGAGGCAAAGTGGATTAGTATGCACGACATTGGGAAGAAATATGCACAAGTGTCCTTCACCCTACGTCAGCTTCAACACCTCCGACTGAAAGTTGGCTAACTAGGGACATTAGAGTACGATTAGTCGATTAGGGATTGGCTAGGGAATATAGTAGGTAACAAGGAGACTGACGTTTTGATGCCCGTGCACCAATGCTCTCTCCAACCCTACTACTAAGAGCATGCACAGCGTTGTGAATAAGGGCGTGTCCAATGACATCTTTCTGATAGGGTCCGGTGCCAAACATTGTGAACTAGGTTGTCTAAGGGAATATTTGAGGAACCGGTGCATCTGCTAGACATAAATAAACGTTGTGTATGCTCTAAGAGAATCAGAGTACATAGGGGGTCTGGCCCTGCTGCTTTTTCGGTGGCGTGCGACCTCTCGATATAGCGCACAGTTCTTCTTGGCAACTAGTGATGTCACAAATTGGTTAATCAGGAGACTAGGATCGGAGGCCAATCCTTGTCATTGTGGGGATCACCACTAAATTTGGGTCTTTTCGGATCAACAACAACTAGAGATGCGATGATAGGGCCATACAAATTTTATGCACATTTACAAAACTTCCACTCTTCGAGCCGATTTGTAGGATCATTTTCCACTTAAGTCGCCTAGTTGGAAAATGTTGTGTCAGACCTTCTCGGTGTAAGCTTGGCCTAGCCGCAACTTTTTCTTCTCAACGTTTTTTAATGACATTAAGCATTTATCGGCAACCTTGTTAAGGTTTTCCATCTTTAGATAATGCTAATCAACTATGGATAAAGCATTTTAATACAGTGAAGCTCAAGCGATCAGATTTATTTCTATATGTACGACGATCTTACCAGAACAAGTTTATAAGCTGTCCCAATAACACTTCCAGCATTGTGCTCGGGTTACTCCCAAGCCAAACAAGTAGAGGACATCTTGCTTACACAAATTGAATGAGTGCCGAGATAGGATTTTGAAAGTTTTCTTTTACATTTCTATATTGCCAACTAATAAAAACAAAACGAAATAGATTGAGCCAATATACCGTGGAGGTCAACCTCAGGACTTAAAAAAATCCCTGAATGGCTGCTTTGGGAGCAGGTTGCAGCGGGAGGGAGATACCATCCTCCATGAGTAGTCTGTAGTTTTTCTTTTGGAGTTTTGGAGTGTTGCAGCCCCACTTGTTTGCAATTTTGGGTTGTTGTCTTGTAATTAAACTCTATCTTCTATAAATATATATGGTACGCCTTTGGCGTGCTCGCAAAAAAAAAAATTCCTAAATGCTCCATTGCCGACATTACAGTATTACACGTAAAAGGTCACCCTTCTTGGCAAACAAACCAATAAACAAAGAGATATAAAGTTGTCCAAAGAAACAAAGACCTGTCATGCTCCTTAAAAACATAAACAAAACAATGAAAAAAATACAAAATGATTTTTTTTTTGCCTGATGTTCCCTACATTTTGTCACCGAGAGGGTAGTACAACACTAGCCCTGTTTTTCATTTATCTTCCTATACCAAACAAGGGCCAGCCTCTTAGTATGCCACATCACGACGCCCAGCAAGCATTGAGCAAACACTATTCTTTTTTTCAATGGTCTCTTCTCATCTTACTCCTGAATCCTGATTTCGTAGAAGATACGTTATTCTAGAACTTGTAGGGTTGGGAGGGAACGGCCGGAAACTTGCATGTATGAGCATGACAGCGATATTGTGCATACACGACGAGCAATGCCTTTGTCACGGAGGTGACCTGCATGAAAATGAGATACTGGATACATGTCCGATGCAAGCTGCTAAGATGCATCGATATGCAGAACTCGCCCTCGACATAATTGATCGAAACAACTCACAACTGTAACACGTCTGGCGAGTTAGCGACGCCTTTCTGTCCACTGCGCCGCGCTGTGACTTGAGGCGTAGAGCAGAGGCGAGCGGTGGCGGTTGGGCACTCGATGCCTTCTTTTTTCTTTCTGAGATCACTGTAGCATTTTTATGTGCCCTAAACTAATAAATATAGTAGTTCTAATGCAGTTATGCAAAAAGAAATGTCGGGATGAGCACATGTCAGACAAAATGATTTTACAGGTAAGAATAGTATGAGAAGGTAATATTTTCAGAGGAGAGTTGTGATCTTTCAATCAACGATAGATGTCAAAAGAATACACACACTGCATGGCGATTGGTTGTTCCTCCGCTAGTGACTTGTCTGCGGCGACGGTATTCTTGGAGCAGGTTGTTTTTGAACTTTTTGATGGAGATCGAGATTGGGGAAATGATTGATGGCAACCTCTTCGGATTCGGTTCGTCCGAATACGATTTTGGTACTTATTTATAAGAAGATATAGCAGTTGGACCGTTTGCGCGCATGCCTGGTGTCGATAGCAACGTAACACTAAGGTTTTGGTTACTGGTACAAAACATTCCCCGGGGGGGGGGGGGGGGATCGAGATATCCGGTTACCGGTCGAATTTGTAAACCAAAATTTTGGGTTCCCAGTATGACCATTTATCAAAAGTTTTCTTTCAAATTCAAAGACTAAAAAATGGCCGGATTGTATTGCGCGGGATGGAGATTTCCCGGGGGTGCTCAAGATATCCGGTTACCCACCAGTGGCCAGATTTCCTAAACCCAAATCAAAACGTTGTGTACAATTAATAAGATGAATACGTGTCACAGCCTAATCAAATAAATGCTCAGGCTGGCGGTACAGTACAGATAAAAGTCAACCTTCATGGTGACAACTTGTCACAGCCTAATCAAATAGATGCTCAGGCCGGCGGTACAGTACAGGTAAAAGTCAACCTTCATGGTGACTAAGAGATCAGAATGGCGTGTCTTTCTCGATGATCTCCCGCCATCCATCGTACCTCTGATGATCTTTATTAGTCACTGTAATTTGCTATAAATAAAGAGGCGGTCCTTCCAAAAACCTAACAAATAGTGAAGAAAAGAAAAATGCTCATGGTTTTAACGTGATGCTCCCTACAATTTGTAACCGACAGGGTAGTGCAGCAACACAGTTACTTTCATTTAGCTTCCTACCAAACAATATAGACCATTCAAGGATAAACCGGTTCCGTGTCTACTTATACCGGCAAACGAGCCTCTTATGTATGCCACAACACCCCACCCACGATGCGTTGAACAAACCCCACACCTTTTTCAATGGTCTGTTTTTAAGGTACACTTGTTTTCATAGAAGATTGGACTATACCTAGAATATGAAGGATCGGGAGGCAACAGAAACTTGCATGTATGAATAGGATACATCAGCTGTGCGTATACGAGAAGTGATCGCCGTTTCGAAGAAGAGGTTCGCGCAAAAAAGTCAGAACATACGAGTCTGATGCTCTCAAGTATGACCAAAAGGCAATCCAGGTCAATAATCTATTTGAGGTTGTTTTGAGTGATCTTCATATCCTGGGTTGTCCATCTATTCTGGTATACACGCGGCTGTCTAGATTTCTTGTATTCAAACATGGAACTGGATTTTGCTATTAGACTGAAGACATATATAATGACAGGGAGATAAAACCTACAGAAAATTTAGCAGGGTAGAAGAACATGCACATGTGAGATGGTTCATGAGTAGTGCATAAATGGCGGGTTCAGCATGGTCACAAAGAGATTACGAAAATAATTGGGGCAAAAACGATGACATCTCACTGAACATAATAACCAACGTCTGAAAAACACGGTCAATTTGATTCTTTCACCATGTAGCGAAGGGATATAGAATCACACACAGAGGAAACATGGCACCCACCATATGGTGCGGGTGGAGTGCCGGAAGGAGAGCCTTGGGGGCAGGAAGCCTCCTCACCCTCGGCATGGGGCACACGACAATGGAAAATGAGTTGTTATGGATGCTTCTTGGCCGACAGTTATGAAGCTGGTTATGGTGTGATGAACGACCTTAGTAGGTTACGATCGTTTTTTAACCATAGGACTTTGGGAATAAATTGAGAACATATATGTAATAATAGATTAATAGGCATAAGAACCCAGTGAATAAAGGCAAAAAGAAGAAAAAGGAAATGTAAGGTTTGACCTCCGTTCGTCCGGACCTATGTAATTTTAATATTCTTTTATGGATACCAGAGAATGATCGCTGCTCTTTTATATGTGACACTGATCGATAACCGGTATTTATTTTACTTTTGATCGCTGGTTAGACCGGATTTTTTTTCATGTATGGTGTTTTTTGACGTAGCATCAACTTACCACCTATTTCGATTTAATAATAAAGATTTGTACTTACCATTGCAAAGCAATAAATGCAAAACAAGTGAAACTTTCTCCCTATGTCCCCGTTTATAAGTTCGACGTGTATCTCTAGGTCGCAAATTTGATCAAGATAATACGAGAAATATATTATGAAAACATGTCTTAAGAAAATTCAGAGGTTCTATTTTCCAATGGTATAATTTTTGTGTTCTAAAATATATATTAAACTGGTCAAATTTATGACATAGGGATACACGCTTGACTTATAAACCGGGATGGAGAGAGTTGAAAAGATCGATTTTTGCCTGGCTTGCAGTCTGCACCGACAGAGACTAGCTCATCAATTGCAACGCTACGGGAACGTACATACATATATAGCACAACAGCATGTTGATTGGTGGGCTTTTATAACGGCCGACTTTATCAACCATATTTTGTGGTGTGTACATCGAGTGGTGAGTATATTTGAGCAAATGCTCGACATACATTTGCTCGCACTTGGGCCTTTATGAATGGTACAGCTTCGGCTATTGGCGGACTAATTGTTTGGCGGACTAGGTGTTTATTTGTTCATTATGTCTGTAGTATCGTTACTGTAGGCCTAGGAGGTGACGGGAATCTAGACGCACAGGGTGACGGACTACTCTGCACTGCGTAGACCGGTCCCTCTTGCTAATCCTTTAAATTGGGAAAATAATAGCGCAAGCTAGTATCACATTATTATTTGTTCGGTGGTGAGAAACGTCAAGCAATCACCATTTTTCTGAATCCTTGAACCTTTGTTAGATGAGGCACTGTTTGCTTTTCCTTAGACCTGTAAATTTATTTATTTTTACTTTTCTCTAATCCATTATTAGTGATCCAGTGTACTGATTTTGATTAATTTAACTTGTAACATTAAGAATTGCTCTGTCCAACTATTTTGATTAATTTCTATTGGCACGCGGCCTGGATCAGGAGTTGTGCACATCTTAGTATCGGATGGTAATAAGCACGTTTCCATTCTGAATACCACCTGACCATCAAGCATATGCCTCATGCACGAGATCCATGGGACAATTCTGAGTATCTTAGGGATCGACGGATTCAAAAAATTGGTAATCTTGTTGTGGAATTTTCAGGATGATTCGGGCGCCACACCAAATCGAAGAAACTGCTATTGAAAAAAGTCAGTTCTCATAATAAGCACGCATATGCCATGGCTCAGATCTGGTAATCTGAACATATCCATGGCACGCTCATCCGGAGCCGGCTGCCGCCCTGGCTTCAATCAGCATAAATCCATGTCAACGAGCAGCCGTGAAGCAACAAAATCTCATCGCCGTGTGCGAGCCATAGGAGCAGCGACGCCGCCAAAAACCATAGACAGGTCAATCCGGCAGCCCCGCATCATCCTCCCGACGTGATCTGACCGGCCCGCCCACCAATCGCCGGAGAAGCTCGTGGACAAATAACCACCAGAAGGCCTTCAGCACGCGATCGGTGTGCGAAGACCAGCCTTTGCCTTCTTTGCCTCCGAGTGTGCTTGACCACCACATAGTTGTGCTATTGGTTTTTGCATATGACGCCACTGCCGCAATCCTTTGCACGGTGCCCGAACGACCTGAATCCCGCTGCCGTCGGCCACGTATGCTTTGCATGGCGATGCCATCCGTGGCAAGGGAGAACGAACGGAGGGTGCTCGTAAGAACGGAATCGCTAGGCCTCCTGTGTCACCCGTACGGACGACGCGGGAGCAGTCATGATGGCGCTGCTGCTTGATCAAATTATTGCAAAAGGGAGAAAGAAGGTGCTTACTGCTTAGGGATGACCGGATGAGTCATCCGGATAACGGTGGGGATAAAAACCCGATACCCGAACCCTGAATCCAAAAAACCCGGAACCGACGACCAATCTCCAAACCTGGTTCATCTTCAGTATTCTTGGGTATTTCGGGATTACCCGAACCCGGACCCGATATTCCGGGTACCCGAATTATCGGGTAGTACTTTTGTGGGACAAATCTCGGGTGTCATGTTTGGAAACACGAATTTATTTTTACCCAAAAAACCCGACCCGAAATTTCGGGTAAACCTGAACGCCCAGCATTAATTAATCCGGATGACTACTGTCAAAATATTGCAACACGTCTGACTATGGCCATGAAACACTAGTCAACTCTGCATGCACAAAACCATGTTAATATTTAGATTCCATTTTAAGAAACGAGAATTTCATTTCATGTTGACCAAAATCATAGACTCATGGTTACAGCGAATGCGAGGTTGAAAAGGTACACCAATATACAGTCTTGAACTACACCAATGGACCACTAGCTTGATACTTGTGGCATTGGAAATCCAGAAACACATGCATAACCTAAGCTCGGCAGGTTTCACACTTTCACTTTTTCAAAAAAAAAAAAATCACATTCTTATTTACAATGGTCTACAATCTTGTAACGTTGAGTAAAGTGCTGAGTACATTTCTTTGTTGTGTTAGGTTGTACCATGGGTTATGGGAGATCACTGGGATCCATGACTTATTTATAACAGGTAGGAAGGAAATACAAGTGAACTGAGCATCAATCAGTTTGCAAGCGGCTTGTGGCTGGCTCGCTGTCCACGACCCAGCCGCTTTTCTTCTTATATATGTGTCGCAGGGCCTCTAGCTCTCCTGCTGGTCTCCATTTTAAAGACAGCAAACCACAGCCGCACGTGTACCTAAGCTCGCCTCCTTTGTCATTGCTCGACAGATACACCTCCTTAATTTGTCAATAGTTTTGGAACGAGCTCGCAACTCTCAGGAATAGGATTGAGAGGCACCCAGAAGTTAATAACGACAGTGTCAGGAAATGATACAGCTCAAAATTTCCTCAACCGACACATGGTAGCTTTGGATTGCCGAAGAATTTTGCATGATGTCGCTACTGGAAGATATACCGTAGTGTACCGCGAAGACCGATCATAAAAATCAGCTGGACAAACAGACGGGGCGGACCCTAGTTTTCGTGAGTAGTACCTCCAGACACTGTTTTGTCCATGGTTCCAACAAAAGAAAAGAAAAACTGCTTTTAATTGAATTCTTAGATGCAAGAGTGTGTTTTTTTTTTCATTTTGTAAATTGAAATCTTCCATTCAACTTGAAAGTATGAAATTCATTAAAAGTTACTCCCTCTGTTCCATAATACAAAACGATTTGGCTAGCCAAATATTTTATATTGTGGAATAGCAAATATATATATATATAATTCTGAACGAAGAGGTTACTAAACGGACATATACAGTACTGAAATATATACTGTAATATAACAAGGTCTAAAAGTGATTAAATACTGCTATAAATAATCAGTGAAAAGCCAGAATAATAACTTTCAAGCAAATTAGCCTAGACGGTGGTGTTGGCCAGTTAACCGGTTTGGCCCATAGGCGGCAACGGGCCCAGCCATCCTGCCTGTTTTTTTATTGCACGTGACATCACCCTGAACTTGTATCAACGCATAACCATCCAATTAAAGAGCTCCGACAGAAATTAGGTTGGTAGAGAACTGAACACACTGCAAATCTCAAATTGACATGTTTGGCCGATATATTACCCATCAAATTTAATACAAACTTTCGTTTACTTTGCGGCTCCACCTGATATAGCTTGAAGGTCACAATATTATCTACACTAGAGGGTACAAGTACACTTTCGTCAACACTATAAAATGTGACTGGTAGGGCATTGAACGATTCATTTTTCTGAATACTACTCCCTTCGATCCATGTTAATTATCGATGAATCAAATTTATCTAGGGTGCACATCTACAGATCTACCAATCATGTTGTGTACGATAGCGAAAGTGGTTCTTGACGGGAGGTGGTATCCTCCCGCCAAACCGGAAAAATATCTCAAACATTAAAGGGATCGATGGAAAAGGGTAGATGGTTCATCCTAGGAATATTGAAAACGTAGGCGAAACGTGTTTCAGCTTTTCAATGCTCCAACCACTGCCTCCTAAGGATACGCTGGCCGGTTTAAGGAGCGTCTTTATATACAAGCTAGTTTTTGGTGGGCTAGCTAGCTGGCTTGATTCATGCCACTGTCTGGCTTCCCTTTGCTACATGATACATGAGAACTTTTTAGCACGTAGTGTTTGAGCATGGGGTTGGGTGGCCATGAAAATCATGTTTACCTTGGCAACTAATCACGGGTACGGTGCATGCTCTGTCGTGAGCTCCGGAACACCTAATCCACATGTCACTAAAGATGCTGTCCGAACAAGTCAGATTTTTCGTGGGTTTAGGAGGCACTAGGAATGTTCGTGATTCTTCGTGATCATACGACGAAGCGATGGTTCTTGGTAAGCCAACTTCGACCTTTTCTCGGAGATGACACCAGGACCTGCAAGCAGCCATGCCATGGCTGGTATTACCGTATCCGGGGGAAAGGGGCTCTTTCCTTCTCACTTCTGAATCTAGGGCGGAGACCTCCTTGGCGACCTGGTTCTGCATGCAGGAGAGCCGTTGACGTGCAATCGCATAGCCCTCTGAACCTACAGACACACTAGCACCTTAAGTCGCACGTCTTCTTCCTGGATCCGTCCCATGATAATGCCACCAGAGTACCAGGCGCGCGAAAGCCGCGCGTCCTCCCCCATAAGCCGCAACACCAGGTAGCATAATGTATTTTACCCTCTCCATAAGCTTCATAGATTTTAACACATGAGATAATTTAAACGACTTGCTATAGTTTTTCATTTTTAGATACAATAATCTACATACCTTACTTTACTGGGTTAGTTTGCACCATGGGCTAATGACAACCTAACTTACTGGGTTGGTAGAAGCTTACATGGTGGAGTTTTGTCGGCTTTCGTCTATGACATAGGGACCCCACATGTCAGAGCCGATGGTCGACGTTGTCCAGCACCCAGGCTCCCAAGTATGGGGTTGGCCTCGGGAGTGCCGGGAAGTTTTGGGGTCAGACCGAACCTATGAGGGCGCCGCTGTGCGTGTTCGTTTTTGTCTGGACAACCGTTGGGCCTTTGGGGAGTGGGGGTGCCGGTAGAGATGCTCTTAGGAATGAAATAGTGAACTTCGGTGGAACACCAAAGGTGACAAGTGGCGTACTATGGGCTTGGATGTGCTCGGAAGGCAAAGACATCAATAATTGATCCGGCTGATCAAAGTCTGAGATGTTCCAGCTTTTCCTATTTGACTCTTAATTGTCTAACGAGCGATATTATGATGAATTATAGGGGAAGAACAAGCATATGTGCATGCACCCAAAAGCTAAAATACCATCCGTCAACCAAACAATCAGATGAAACCGAAGGGCATAAAAGGGAGTAGTATTACCTAACCAAATTAGTCGACCAAGCTTCTTTCTATGGGTTCAACATAAGTTTACGGACCATATTAATCTAGTCGACGGTTCGACACTTTTTTTAACAGAGGAAGAAAACTTGCCATTTTCATTAGTTAAGAGCAATTAAGTATTGACGGTTAATTAGCGGGAAACTGGCCTAAAACAGAACAGTTCGACACTTGATCACTGCGAAGCTGCTAGCGAGGTACCTACAGAGTTACACACACAAGCGCGAGCTGCGCTTAAAAAGAAGAAAATGTGACATATTAAAATAGCCAGGACAATAATAGTAGGTGAATAAAAAAGGTTGGTGAGCCGAATAAAAGGTTTGCAAATGGATTAATAGCGGCCCATATCAATAGCGCCCATATAAATTGCTCAACTTCTAGTGCAACATGGCATTGGGAGGTAACATTAATCCATGATATATATAAGTAGACTTTTGGTACATATACACCTGGACAACATGGGACTCGGAGGTAACAGGAATCAGGACAAGCAGTCCGCCGCTGTGTTGCCGCCAATAATAGCAAAAGCAAGGTAAAATCATTATTGGAGGATAACTTGATAATGATATCGCCTATGCTCTGTGTTGACACTTAGGGTCTTGACCTGTTGACCTACCACTGTCGAGAGGTGTTCGATTAGGTAGAGGTAAACTTCACACTCCGTTTTACCTCCATGAGCACATTTCACATACCTTGGCGTCCAGCTTGCCAGCCAGAACGCGGAGTGGAAATACAACCGTGCACAGTTCCGAGGATCGTTGCTGGGCAGGTCGAGGCGGATGTGAAGCGCATTTCAGCTCAACAGTCCGTGGGTCCTCAGTGACGACGGGAAGCTGGGACCACATCCAGACTCTTGCTGCAACGTTCGGCGAGGTCAGAAGAAAAATACAAACAGACGAACATTTTATATTGCTCCCTTTGCTTTTTATAAACAATAAAGGATTACGCATAATGTAACACGCCCACGACCAAGTGTAAACCGCGCCATACCACAGACTAGACGTGCAAGACTCGTATAGGCTAATCCTGTACTTTGAATTTGAAATTTAACCTGAAAACGTAGAAGATACATAGCTACTCCTTCCGTTCCAATTTAATTGACTTGCTATTCATCAAATGTGGATGTATCTATACATGTTACATGTACAGATACATCCACATGTGGTGCATAGCAAGGTAATTAAATTGGAACGGAGGGAGTAGGAGGCAACTAGATTAGCCATCAATCACCATTCCTAATCTAGATGCCTGATTGTTTGACATTGAACATGCTGTTGTTCCCGTGTAGCTCTAGAGAGTAGAGACAGACCCGAGGGACCTTGTGATGCCGGACATCTCCTCCACATTGCTGATAGAGCAAACTATGATTTTCAATTGGAAGTGATATTTTGGGTCGATGTGCTTGCTTCGATCGTGCAATACTGAGTTCTCCAAGAGCTGGATCATTGATCGACTGTCAATGCAAAGCACAGCGGAGACCGGCTTCGTCTTCCCAAGATCGTTGACCAGAGGATAGAGCAAGACCGCATGACTATCTGTGTGTACTCAGCTTCCTACTATGAGAGAGTATGGTAAATATCTGCTGAGGCGCTTTTGCAATAATCGATACAACCGGCCATGTCCGCGTCGCTGAAGCCAAACGTATTAGGACTCATATACGCCATCCTGTAATGAATAGGCGATGTCTCGGCAGGTGTGCACCGGGTGGCGCTCAGAGGCTTCCTGATGCTCTCGTATGGTGTTGCCCTGATACTTTGCTCAGCTTGAGAAGTGACGCCTGGAGACATGGAATGATGGAAGGGATTGTATTCCTCCATGTTGGTCATCTCACTAGTGGAAACAGGAGCTTTGGTGGAGAGGGGTGTTGGGCTCTAGTCCCGGGCGTGGTTCGATCTCGGACTAGAAGAGGGAACTAGTACCGGGCCAGCTGCTCCGACGCTGCGCAGGTCGGGTCCCGGGTTGTAGGGCACCTCTAGTTCCGGGCCGTGATACCACCCGGGACCGAAACAGTCAGCGGCAGGGTGGAGACAGGAGGGTGGAGCTTTCGTCCCGGGCCGTGGTACAGCCCGGGACTAGAGGTCCCGCTATATCATCTCCCACCCCGGGCCAGCCACCATTTCTGAACTCCCAAGCTCATCTTCATTGTTTTCTCTCTCAAACTCAAGTGTAGCCCCATTTTTTTTCCAAGATTTGTCAAGATAGACGGCACCCATCTCTCCAAGGGTTAGCAACACTTGATCCTTTCACCCGGCGGCCGAATTTTAGCCATTTCCATACAAGTTTACCACATTTCATTTTTATAGTGCTACCTAGGTGTTTGATGAAATGCCTAAACTAGGTAGTTCATTTTTTTTTATGTATTTTGAACTCAAATTAATTTATTATTTGTGGATTTTAGTGTCTTCTCGGTCCTCACCGCCGTCGATAGCCCCTGCCATCCCGTGACCGGCACCACCTCGGTGAGCCTCTTCTTTTATCTTTTATTTTACAAAATTACTTGTATGATTTGAATGCATAATTATTTTTCTTGTATAATTTTCTTATGTTTTTTTATATGTATAGTGTCATGGTTTTGATATCCGTCCCCGTCGGCCCTCGTCCGGTCTATGATTCGGATGTGGTATATTTTTATAACTATTTATTTTGTTTCATGATTATAACAATCATGCCGACCAACTTGACATAGATATATTTCTATTTAGGAGGTAGTTGGACCGGAAATTCCAGTCGACCCTATTGTCGAGTTTTTAGAAAAAGAAAACAACGATTTAAAAGCAAAATTGAAGATAAGTGAAGATCTTCGTCTCCAATGCCTGGAAGAGAAGATGGTATTGGAATTGAAGATTGCCGACATCGTTGATGCTCACGGGGTCAAGCTTGCCGACGTCGTCGCTGCTAACGAGATGAAGATGGATGCAATGTGCGTCAAGCTTAAAAAGATTATAAAATATGTCATTAGTCAAGAGGCTTGGTATCATTATGCTGTTGGTTCAATAGTTACCTTAGTTGCGATTCTGATCGCATTTGTTGTTGGATTTAAATTCTTTAGATAGGTGTATGTTAGTTTCGTTTGATGTATGTTTCGTGAGAACTATGTATTACATTTGGGCACTACTCTACTTTGGTTTTAATGTGATGAACTTGTATTAATGAATATGGTATGTTTCCTATTATGTTGGTTTATCGTAATGGGTTTTAGCGGTGATTTGCAGATGAGTCGTCCATGGATATACGCTGACCGACGCTCTAAAGAGTACATGGATGGCGTGCAATCTTTTCTCAATGTGGCTAAGAATAACAAGGGGCCGAATGGTTTTATGTGTTGTCCATGCAAAAACTGTCGGAATGAGAAGGATTTCCCTAACACAGACAGAATTCACCTCCACCTGATAACTGCTGGTTTCATGCCCGGCTATAATTGTTGGACCAAGCACGGAGAAAAAGGGGTTATGATGGAAGACAACGAAGAAGAAGAGAACGATGACAACTACATGTACCCTGAATACGTTGGTAACCCAACAGGGGAAGCTGATGATGAAGAGGTACCAGATGATCCCATCATACATGATGATTTACGTGGGTCATATTTGATGCACATACCCTAGCAGAAACTACACTTGAGAAGTTGAAGTTGGAGCGTATGTTAGAGGATCACAAAACAAAGTTGTACCCAACTTGCGAAGATGGCAACACAAAGCTCGGTACCACACTGGAATTATTGCAATGGAAGGCAGCAAATGGTTTATCTGACAAGGGATTTGGGAGTTTACTGAAAATAGTGAAGGACAAGCTGCCGGCTGGTAATGAATTGCCCGAGAGTGCGTATGAAGCAAAGAAGATTATCTGCCCTCTAGGATTAGATGCGCAAAAGATACATGCATGCATTAATGACTGCATCCTCTACCGCGGTGAGAAGTATGAGAATTTGAATGAATGCCCGGTATGCGGTGCATTGCGGTATAAAATCAGAGCAGATGACCCTGGCGATGTTGAGGGCCTGCCTGCCAGGAAGAAGGTTCCTGCCAAGGTGATGTGGTACGCTCCTATAATACCACGGTTGAAACGTTTGTTCAGAAACAAACAGCATGCCAAGTTGTTGCGATGGCACAAAGAAGACCGCAAGAGCGACGAGATGTTGAGACACCCGGCTGGTGGGTCGCAGTGGAGAAAAATCGATACAGAGTACAAGGAATTTGCACGTGACCCAAGGAACTTAAGGTTTGGTCTTAGCACGGATGGCTTTAATCCTTTTGGGGAGCAGAGCAGCAGTCATAGCACCTGGCCTGTGACTCTATGTATCTATAACATTCCTCCTTGGTTGTGCATGAAGCGGAAGTTCATTATGATGCGAGTGCTCATCCAAGGCCCGAAGCAACCTGGTAACAACATTGATGTCTACCTGAGGCCATTAGTTGATGAACTTTTACAGTTGTGGCGTGATGAAGGGGTACCTGTGTGGGATGAGTACAAACAAGCGGAATTTAACCTACGAGGGTTGTTGTTTGTAACCATCAATAATTGGCCTGCTCTTAGTAACATTTCAGAACAAGAAAAGCAAGCAGCAACATTTCAAAGGTGAGGCAGATGACCGGCCGAAGCCACCCCTCCAAAGTGGTGAAGATATATATGATGCGGTCAAGAATTTAGATGTAATCTTTGGAAAGGGTCCTGGCGGACAGTCTGTTCCGAAGGACGTTAACAACCACGTTCCCATGTGGAAGAAGATGTCTATATTTTGGGAACTACCCTATTGGAAAATCCTAAAGGTCCGCTCTGCAATCGACGTGATGCACGTGACGAAGAATGTTTGCGTGAACCTGCTAGGCTTCTTGGGCGTGTATGGGAAGGCAAAAGATACTCCGGAAGCACGAGAGGACCAGCAACTTTTGAAAGACCCAAAGAACCTGCATCCAATGAGGACGGATAAAGGACGTCTACGTCCTGCTAGCTACGTTCTTACCAAAGAAGAAAAGGAGATATTTTTTGAAGTCCTGAGCAGTATGAAGGTCCCGTCTGGCTTCTCGTCGAATATAAAGGGAATAATAAATATGGCAGAGAAAAAGTTCCAGAACCTAAAATCTCATGACTGCCACGTGCTGATGACTCAACTGCTTCCGGTTGCATTGCGGGGGCTTCTACCGGAAAATGTTCGAGTACCCATTGTTAAGTTATGTGCGTTCCTCAATGCAATTTCGCAGAAGTCAATCAGCCCAACCACTCTATTAAGGTTACAGAAGGATGTGGCTCAATGTCTCGTTAGTTTTGAGTTGGTGTTCCCACCATCCTTCTTCACTATTATGACACATCTCCTAGTACACCTGGTCGACGAGATTCACATTCTGGGTCCCGTATTTCTACACAATATGTTCCCCTTTGAGAGGTTCATGGGAGTGTTGAAGAAGTATGTTCATAACCGTGCTAGGCCAGAAGGAAGCATCTCCAAAGGGTATGGAACAAAGGAGGTCATTGAGTTTTGTGTTGACTTTATTCCCGGCATTAAGTCGATTGGTCTTCCTGAATCGCGACATGAGGGGAGACTAAGTGGAACAGGCACTCTAGGAAAGAAATCATACATATGCAGGGACGGGTATTCTTTCACAAAAGCACACTACACAGTTCTGCATAATTCCACTTTGGTGGCTCCGTATATCCAGATGCACAAGGATATTGTACGCTCTAAGAACCCGGGGATGGATGACTCCGCCATTGCAAAGGAACACATGGAGAATTTTGGCGGTTGGTTGGAAACGCATCTGAACAACAACAACACAGTCTCAGATGAGCTGTTCTTGTTGTCTAAGGGGCCATCTTCGACTATTTGGACTTTCCAAGGGTATGAGATAAACGGGAATACATTTTACACGAACGCCCAAGATAAAAAGAGCACCAACCATAATAGTGGTGTCCGCTTTGATGATAAGAGCACGAATGAGGCCACGGTCACATATTATGGTTGCATAGAGCAAATATGGGAACTTGACTATGGACCTTCTTTGAAGGTCCCTTTGTTCTGGTGCAAATGGTTCAACCTGAGAGGCGGCGGGGTAAAGGAAGACCCATTGTACGGAATGACTACAGTGGATCTCACGAATGTTGCGTACGACAACGAACCATTCGTTCTAGCCAAGGATGTGGCTCAGGTTTTCTATGTGAAGGACATGTCTACCAAGCCAAAAAAAAGAAAAGATAAGGAAGTGAATACATCAGCCGATGAGCCAAAGCGCCACATAGTTCTTTCAGGGAAAAGAACCATCGTGGGAGTGGAGGACAAGGCAGACATGTCCGAAGATTACGACAAGTTTCATGAAATTCCGCCCTTCAAAGTGACCACTGACCCAAGTCTCAAGTTATATGCAGACCCTTGTCCATGGTTACGGAGCGATCAGAAGAAAGGGTCTCACAAAAAGAAAAGGCAAAGACTAAATAGGGATGTTGTTCATGATGTGTAATAATTTATTAAACTTTTATATAATTTATAGTATGGAGGACAAGACAGACATGTCAATGAAATCAAGCGTATGGCGGTGGCGGAATGTAGTACTTAATTTATAAATTATTACACATGATCCAACGTCTCACAAGCGCTTGAAAGAAACACACCCCTGATCCAACATCACCAACATTATTCTACATAAACGGACTTGCGCTGGGGGAGGACACGTGTCGTGACCGCAGAGCCCGCCTTTAGTCCCGGTTGGTGTTAGCGCTTGTGAGACGTTGGATCAGGGGTGTGTTTCTTTTGAGGGATTGTGAGCTGTTGGATCAGCAGTATCACGACCACTTCGTGAGCCACATGACCCGGTTGGTGTTACCAACCGGGACTAAAGAAGCACACGTACCCTATATATAGCCCCCCCCCCTCAGACAGGTTACTCACTCACACAAAACATTCCAGCGTCACTCGGAGAGGCATCTTTGGGCAACCAGCGGCAAGATGTCTCTGATGACCTGCGACCGTTCCAAACGGTTGCAGATCATCAGAGATGTCTTGCCGGACGGTTGTAGATCATCAGAGACGTCTTACCGCTGCTTGGATCGAAGTGGCGCTCAAACACAAAACATTCGGGTTCCCTAGCTATAACCCATTTCTTCTAGGTGGAAACTCCCATTTCGTGTATTAACCCATTTCTTCTAGGTGGAAACTCCCATTTCATGAAATTCCGCCCTTCAAAGTGACCACTGACCCAAGTCTCAAGTTATATGCAGACCCTTGTCCATGGTTACGGAGCGATCAGAAGAAAGGGTCTCACAAAAAGAAAAAGCGAAGACAAAATAGGGATGCTGTTTATGATGTGTAATAATTTATTAAACTTTTATATAATTTATAGTATGGAGGACAAGACAGACATGTCAATGAAATCAAGCGTATGGCGGTGGCGGAATGTAGTACTTAATTTATAAATTTTTGATGTAGCATCAAACTTTGTGATGTGAAATGATCCACTGCACATGTAGTACTTGATTTATAAATTTTTGAATTGATTTTAAATTAAGCGTATGTAGTACTTAATTTAAAACCAAGCGCATGTGATACTTCATTTTAAACCAAAACCGAAAACAGGAAAATGAAAGCAATTTTTACTTAATTTAGACAAGTAAATCAAAAGATATAAAAAAAGTAAGAAACCAGAAAATTAAAAAAAATTAACCTCTAGTACCGGGCCGTGCGACCACCCGGTACTACAGGTCCACTGGGCTTGGCGCGCAAATTTTCGCGGCCCTGAGGGACGTCTAGTACCGGGTGGTAACATGGCCCGGTACTAGAGGGTCTCTAGTACCGGGTGGAGCCACGGCCCGGTACTAGAGGCCTTTTTGGCGCTACTTCTTCTGGCTCGGGCCGAAAATTTGCCCAAGTCCAGCAAATCGACGCTCCGCCTCCGGGCTCCAGACGACGCCGCCCCCTGCGCCGCCAGGCTGCCAGATTTCGTCCCCGCGCCGCCGCCGCCCCGGCCGTCGCCGCCGTCTTCTTCTCCGGCCCCGGCCGTCCTGCTCCGGTTCCGGCGGCCGTTGCCCCGAGCCGCGAGCAAAGATCTTCCCCCGAGCCGTGAGCAATTAAGATCGTCCCTGAGCCCCGGCCGAGCAAGATCGTCCTCGAGCCCAAGCAAAGATCGTCGCCCCCGACCCAAGGTGAGCTCGCCCCCCTCTCAGATCTAGTGCGCGACGGCGGCGGCAGCGGCGGCGGCGGACACTAACCGCGGGGCCGGCGCCGGAGTTGACATGCAATGCAAAGGACACATTTTTAGGGTCTAAGCCATTTCATTATACTTAGGGGAGGCCATTAGGGCCATTACATTTTGGGGGTGGCCATAAGGGCCATTACATTTTTGGGGGGATCGGAGGGGTCGTCGTCACCGGCGCCGCCTAGTCGTCGAGGACGATGAAAGGCGGCGGGGTCCAGAGATGCTCCGGTGGCGCCTGCTGCTGCGGTGGCTGGCCCTCCAGTGGCGGTGGCGGTGGCTGCTCCACCTCCTCCTGCTCCTGGGGCCAATCCGGCGACCAGCTCCCGCCGGTCCAGACCCAGGACTGGCCAACGAGGCCGGGAGGCAGAGGAGGCGGCGGCGGAAGGTCCTGCTCCTTCTCCTTCTCGCGTTCCATGGCGTAGTGCCACGGTTCGACCTCGTCCGGGTCGTAGTACTGCGGCGGCGGCGGCGGCATCAGGGCGGCGGTGGCGGCGGCGGCGGCCCTCACCTTCTCCCACCGCTTGATCTCGTCCTCGACGAGGGTGCGGTTGGAGGCCTCGTAGGCGGCCTGCATGTCTGGGTCGTCGTCGTCTTCGGGGACCTCCTCCTCTAACCACAGCGCGTCGGGCAGCGCTGGGTAGGCGGACTGGACGGCGCGGGGTGCCGGGGCGAAGTAGGTGCGGCGGCAGTCCTCGTGCTCGTCCTTGAGCCACTGCTCCCAGTGTGGGGACCCCGCCGCGTAGACGGGGTCGTCGCGGAGCTCCGGCGGGAGGAGGCGGCGCCGGCGCGCGATCTCCCTGTCCAGTTGCCTCCCAGGGAGCGGGACCGCCGGCACCGGAATCCTCTGCGGGTTCAGGTGCCAGCCCTCGGGGAGGTGGACGTCGCTCCACTCCAGCGTGGCGGCGTTGTCCCAGTGCCACTGGCACTCCGGCTCCGGCACGTAGCGCCGGCGCGGGATCCTCCTCCCTCCGGCGGTTGTGGCGGTGGTTCGTGACGGCGCGTCGGGTGCGTGGGCGACACGCACCGGTGGCGCGGTCCTCCGCACGCCCTGCGGAAGGACGCCCAAGGCCGCCGGCGGTGGAGGCGGTGGAGAACCGCGGCGACGGCTGGAGGACTCGCCGGACTCATTCTTCGGGGACTTCCCGAACCAGCGCGACATGGTGGCGAGGGCACTGGACGGGCGGAGGGGAACCGTCGGGCGGAGCGGAGCGGAGTGGAGTGTCCATATCCGCACGGGCGTGTCCCTTTTTTAAGACTAGGACCGTCGGGAGGGGAACCGTCGGGTGGGCCCGCGCGCGAGTCGCTGGCAAGTGGGCCAGGAGCATTGACTCCGGGCGGGCAGGGCCTGTTGGTGGTCCGCGTTGACCATGGGCGTGAAGGCGAGGCGGCCGGGTGGGAACACGAGGCGGGGAGATGAAGACGAGGCGCACTACAAGAAATATGCTATAATGTGACCTTTTATAGTGACGCCCAAAATATTGGTCATAGATCTATGACCATTTTGAACCAGTTGGTCACACGCTGGTTTTGAGGGTGTAAACAGCACAAACTTATGACCAATTTGTGACCAAAGGACTTTTTTTCCTAACATGAATTGGTCATAAGCCAGCTAGCACTAATATATGACCTTTTTTCTAGACGACTACGACCAATTTAAATTGTCATTCGCATTAGTGGATAGCCAACTCAGCAATCTCGCCTACGTGTTAGTGCTTAGGTGTCATTTTCGCTTACGTGTCACTCTGACTGGACAGCCAACTCAGCGGTCTCGCCTACGTGTCAGTGTTTAGGTGTCATTTTTGCCTACGTGTCACTCTTACATGTAGGACCCACTGTCAGGAGTAGCACACAATGACCGATGGGACCCGCCCAGCCCAACCGACATGTGGGACCCACCGTGTGATCCGTGGGACTAGCCATGTGGGACCCACCGTGGGACCCGCCATGTGGGACCCATCCTGCTGCCATGTGGAACCAGTTGGACCCGCCCTGCTGCCATGTGGAACCAGTTGGACCCGCCCTGCTGCCATGTGGAACCAGTGGGACCCGCCCTGCCGCCATGTGGGACCAACCGTGTGACCCGCCCTGCTGCCATGTGGAACCAGCGGGACCCGCCCTGACCCACACATAAGCAAATGAATAAATGGAACAAAATGAGGAGAGATGGGGACTTGAACCCACGCCCTCCCTCTCCTCCCAGAGCGCACATGACCACCAGGCCACAGCGTCTTGTGTGATGAAAACTAGCCCGAACTTTATTTGTATCGTAGCTAGATCATTCTGGGCCAAAGCCCATTTCCGGAAACGAGTTGGGCACCTAATGGTATAGTTGGGCCGGTGGACATGGGCTGCTTACTAGCCTTTTCCACGTTTTTTGTGTTTTTTTTGGCTAAGCTGCTGGGCTGTCCAACACGGCATAGCGAGTTCTGTTTTTTTTTTGTTCTTTCTTTTTTCTTTTTCTGTTTTCTTTTATAATTTTTGATTTTGAACTTCAATTTTAACCAAATAAATTTTCAAACTTCTGTATAAGTGTCCTATGTCACTATATACTATTAGGTACTGTTTTTAAAATTCATGTGGTCTATTTTTGCAACATAGTGTGTTGCAACATATAATGACACTTTGCGAAGGATTTACATCTTTTTGATTTTTTTTGAATTATCTACGCCGATTTCAAAATACGATCAAAACGACGGACATGACCGATCGTATCTAGAGGTTGAATCTTGTGGAACTCTTTGTGTATCTATGATTAAATAGATACTTTTGTACCTAGAAATGATTTTCACAAAAAATCTTGAGCAAACTACGAGGCACCCGTAGTTCAAATTTGACCCGGTTTCAGCTGAATCAACGAAAATTTGTCTTTTTGACAAGGCGTGGATGGAAACCATTTCACACACAACCATTTAGTTATTTGTACATCCAATGTGGTCTCATATTTTACAAAAATGGTGTGATCCCAATTTGCAACATATTTTTGGTATGTGCTTCACAAAAACACCCATTTTTCGCACTCGGAAAATGAAAAATGAATTTTTTGTGTAATAAAGTTGAAAAGTTTGTTCGGCAACATTGTTCTCCATTCCAAGATACACTCTTGTGCGCAATATCGGCATATTTGAACAAACTATGTCATGATTACCGCATAAACATTGGTCAGTTGGGCTGAAAGCCACGAATCTTCATACATGAGAGGTCATTTGTGTGAACACTTTTTTAAGATATCTTACATTTTCCAAGTTTGTTATTTTTCCTTAAAACTAGGTCACATATGATGACACTTTGTGAAGGATTTACATCTTTTTGATTTTTTTTGAATTATCTACGCCGATTTCAAAATACGATCAAAACGACGGACATGACCGATCGTATCTAGAGGCTGAATCTTGTGGAACTCTTTGTGTATCTATGATGAAATAGATACTTTTGTACCTAGAAATGATTTTCACAAAAAATCTTGAGCAAACTACGAGGCACTCGTAGTTCAAATTTGACCCGGTTTCAGCTGAATCGACGAAAATTTGTCTTTTTGACAAGGCGTGGATGGAAACCATTTCACACACAACCATTTAGTTATTTGTACATCCAATGTGGTCTCATATTTTAAAAAAATGGTGTGATCCCAATTTGCAACATATTTTTGGTATGTGCTTCACAAAAACACCCATTTTTCGCACTCGGAAAATGAAAAATGAATTTTTTGTGTAATAAAGTTGAAAAGTTTGTTCGGCAACATTGTTCTCCATTCCAAGATACACTCTTGTGCGCAATATCGGCATATTTGAACAAACTATGTCATGATTACCGCATAAACATTGGTCAGTTGGGCTGAAAGCCACGAATCTTCATACATGAGAGGTCATTTGTGTGAACACTTTTTTAAGATATCTTACATTTTCCAAGTTTGTTATTTTTCCTTAAAACTAGGTCACATATGATGACACTTTGTGAAGGATTTACATCTTTTTGATTTTTTTTGAATTATCTACGCCGATTTCAAAATACGATCAAACGACGGACATGACCGATCCTATCTAGAGGCTGAATCTTGTGGAACTCTTTGTGTATCTATGATGAAATAGATACTTTTGTACCTAGAAATGATTTTTACAAAAAATCTTGAGCAAACCACGAGGCACCCGTAGTTCAAATTTGACCCGGTTTCAGCTGAATCGACGGAAATTTGTCTTTTTGACAAGGGGTGGATGGAAACCATTTCACACACAACCCTTTAGTTATTTGTACATCCAATGTGGTCTCATATTTTACAAAAATGGTGTGATCCCAATTTGCAACATATTTTTGGTATGTGCTTCACAAAAACATCCATTTTTCGCACTCGGAAAATGAAAAATGAATTTTTTGTGTAATAAAGTTGAAAAGTTTGTTCGGCAACATTGTTCTCCATTCCAAGATACACTCTTGTGCACAATATTGGCATATTTGAACAAACTATGTCATGGTTAGCGCATAAACATTGGTCAGTTGGGCTGAAAGCCACGGATCTTCATACATGAGTAACTCGGGGGACATGACCGTTCATAGCTAGGGGTTAAATTTGGCAAACCTTTTTGTGTATCTGCGATGAAATGACTAGTTGTGAACCTAGAAATGAAATTCCTGAAAAATAACGGGCAAGATATATAGCACCTGTAGTTCAAATTTTAGCCATTTCCAACTGAATCGGCTGGAAACCGTTTAATTGACCGGAAAATGGTAGAAAGCTCAGAAATGAATACTTTTTGGTGATTGTACATAGAATGATGTCTACTATGTGAACAATTTTTATCGGTTCCATTTTGGACGACACTCTCGGTAGCCGCTTCACAAAAAGTCGGGCTATTAGCACTTAAAAAATGAAAAGTGGATTTTTTGTGAAACATGTCGAAATCGCTGGTCGGCAACATTGTTTGCCATGCCACAATGCACACATGTGCCAAATTCGGGCACATTTCGGCAAACTATGTGGTAGTTACTTAATAAAAACTCCATTATTTAAACTCAGGAAATAAAAACTTGGTGCAGCCAATCAGATGCAAGAAAGCAGCAAACCACGGATCGTCGATCTGCCCGTCCACACAACAACCGACAGAACGATCCAGACCGTCTATACCCTATCTGGAACGAGAGGCGAGAGAAATTCAGATATTTTGCGCGCGGTCACGCTCTCGCGCTCCGACCTCAGGCCCCACCTCCCACCTCCTCTCCTCCACCTCCCACCTCGCACCACGCACCACGCCACAACCGCCCACCTCCCACCTCCTCTCCTCCAGATCTCGATCCAGATCTCCTCGTTCCAGATCCGCCACCTCCCACCACCGCAGCCCCCCTCCACCGCCACCACCCGCTCCCCAGCTCCCGGCCCTCCTAATCCGCCTTCTCCTCGTTCCAGAATCATAAAGCAAGAGCACCGCACCGAACGCGGAAGCTTCCGATCCACCTCCAACACGCCACGCGCACTCGTCGTCGGAGGCGGCAGCTTCGTCGCCGTCAGGGAGAGGGGAGGATGAGACGGCCGCACGGAGCACGCGGCAGCAGATCCAGCCCGGCCGCCGCCGCTTTCTTCCTGGTCGCCGCCGCGATCTGCGCCCAGTTCGCCACAGGTGCGTGCTCCTTCTGCCCCCGCTCGATCCAGGCCCATCGCTGGCACTGCGTGCTGCTCTGGCTAGCGCGCAGCACCATCGATTGGCTCTGGGCGGCGCCTTCAATGAGGCGACGGCGCACGAGCGGGTGTCTCAGCGTCGGCGTCGGCCACCAGCTTCAGATCCGGCAACGCAAGTAGGCCTCGACAAGGACGGAGATGGTAAGGGAATCCCTAACTCCCCACGCCTACTCGCCCCTACTCCGGATCCTCTATACTGACCCCCTCCTCGCTTTTGCTCTCGCAGATCGAAGGAGCTCTCATCCTCCCGCCTCTTCGACAAGGACGGAGATGCAAGGCGCCGACTCTACCCCTCCAGGGTTTCGTCCGCTGTAAGCTCCAGGCGCCGCCGTTTCTCGCCTTAGCTCAGGAGGTATCCATCCGGTCCCTTCTCTCTGTAGCGTATCCGTCCTTCCCTTTCTGTATGTTTAGCGGATAGGAGTTGACGCATCTAGGCATATACATGATTGTATCTACCCTAGATGTTACATAGGTTGCTTGGCCTATTTGTAGATTCGTTAATACACACCATTTCTTTGTGAATTATAGATTCGTTAATTTGTTTGTAATGTGCTTATGCTAGATTAATTTATTACCCTGAGGTTTGATGTTTCTAATGTGCTTATGCTGAAATCATGTCACTGGGACAGAACATGAGTTGGCTATCTTATAGCTCGAATGCATTAGAAGTGAATTATTTCTGTTTCTGATTGTAAACATTGGGACAGAACATGATTTGGTTATCTTCTTTCTGTTTAGTCCCCAATGGACAAATACTTGTGTAATATCCAAACAATAAGTGAGCTAGAGATGCTATTTTCTAATGAGCACTTAGTTGTTAATTCTTTTCTATATTGGTGTGTTGCAATCTTGTTTTAAGTAGGTTCTTATTGTGGGTCATCTTATTTGCAAAGCTATTTGCAATCTTATGTGGGTAATCGCTTTTAGCATTATAGTTCTGTTTTGTCTATGTGGCCTTTATATTCTAAAAAATGTGTTGATGCTTTACTAGTTATATGCTTTACTAAGGCCCAACAATGCATAATGTGAACAACCATCTTTTTTACTCCTATCTAACGTTGTTTATTCTTATCTAATGTTTTTGTTTCTTTGCTGGTTTTTCAGGGCGCAAGTGGTGCAGTGAACGCAAGACTGCCCGCGGCCTCCCTGCAACCTGATCTGGTCGGCTGTGGCCTCCGGGCTGCTGGATTGAGTCAAGTGGTGGTGCAGGAGGTCAACCTGGACGTGGCAACCTGAGTCGCTCCTGAACGTGGAGAAGCTTGCCTTCTGGCCGGCAACATGGCCGGCACCACGAAGGACGTCGTCGACATAATCAAGCTCTGCTTCAAGGATCCCGCCTGGAATGCTTCCAGTCGCCAGGTAGTCGTCCTTTCCAAGCTGATGGGACAGCTCAAGCAGGTATATAGCTTCCACAACTTGCTCCACCCTTTTATGATCGATTGTGTCAACTTGACTAGAAATGTGGTAGCAGTCAATTCTGTCAACTTGAATGAAAGTGATTTGAACCCAACTGCTTGTTAGTAGTAGACATTACATTCACTGGCACTAAAAATGTGGCTTTCCTCAACTTACAGGAGTTCTATGCAAAAGAAAGACGAGGTGAAGATTTTTGAACTATCCACTGAGGAAGACGAGCTGAATTCTTGCATCTGTCCACTTTGTCAGATTTTGGACTGTCACTCTCTTCCTGTGCTTGTGATTATGACCTCCGTTGCCCAGTTATCTGGACACTAGTTATGGTTGTGCCTTCTGTTATTGTCTTGTGGTATTGCAGTGCATATTTGTATGTTCATGTGTTCTTCTAAAAACTTGGGTTTTGTGGTTAGTCTGTAAGAAATGAATCTGTACCAGTTACTTAGTCAAGATTCAGTAACTTTTCTATTGAGCATACGTCATTTTGCAGCTGCACATCGATCTCTTCCCACTCTGCATGGAGCTCTTTACTAGTTATATGCTCTTTACTAAGGAACAACAATCATGAATGCTAATAGAGAAACATGAACAGCCTTCTTGTTTAATTCTATCTAAAGTTTTTGTTTCTTTGCTGCTTTTTCAGGGCGCAAGTGGTGCAGTGGACGCAAGACTGCCCTCTCTACCGCTATCTCCGTGCCGCTGGATCGAGTCAAGTGGTGGTGCAGGAGGTCAACCTGGACGTGGCAACCTGAGTCGCTCTTGAACTCGGAGAAGCGTGCCTTTCTCTACCGGTGACGTGACCGGCACCAGCAAGGACGCCGTCGACATAATCAAGCTCTACTTCAAGGATGCCGCCTGGAATGCTTTCAGTGGCCAGATTGTCATCCTTCCGAGCTGATGGGAGAGCTCAAGCAGGTATATAGATTCCACAACTCGCTCCTCCCTTTTATGGTCGATTGTGTCAACTTGACTAAAAATGTGGGTAGTAGTCGACTGTCAACTTTGACTAAAAGTGATTTGTACCCAACTGCTTGTTAGTAGTAGACATTATATTCACTGACTAAAAATGTGTGTTTCCTCTAACTTCTAGGAGTTCCTTGCAAAAGAAGATTGACAGGAGCAGGAGCCCAGTTTGTGACTGCTATCGAAGGAGCACAAGTCCAGTCTGTGATTGCTGAAGAAGATATTGCTGAAGAAGATTGAAGACACATGGAGCTTGTATTACACTTCTGTTTGTTATTACATTTGTAGGGCTTGTAATACTGTGATACCATTGTTTCTGTGTTATATGATGTAACAAGCTGATTCTATCTGTTATTTGTAATATTACGTTTGTTCTCTATCTGTTTCGATTTAAATATTGGTTATTTATTACTGGTAAACAAAATGTAAAAAAACTACCTGTTAGGGACCCATCGATTAGAAACTGACAAGTGGGACCCATCCATCGGATTAGCTTTTCAAAAAAAAAATGTTGATGCAAAAGGCCATGGCCCAGCAAATAAAAAGGCTGAATTGTTGGGCTCGGCCCATGTAGCCGTCTGAAATTGACAGAAAAAAAACATAAATGGGCTGAATTATTGGGCTCGGCCCACGGAAACAGCTCAAATGGACCGGGGTGATTCTGCTCTGTGACCATTTATTTTGGTCACAGAATTGCCACGTCAGCTTTGCCACGTTGGATTTGACGTGGCGTGGCCAGATTGCCAGTAACCAAAAAATTGGTCACAAAATCTGTGACCTTTTCTTTTGGTCATAGAGGTCTATGACCAATCCCAAAAAAAGGTCACATTGGATCGTTAGTGACGCTCATAACGTGACCAAGTGTTTTTGGTCACAAAAAGGTCACAAATTAAAATATGTGACCATTCAGTGACCAATATTGAGGGTCATAGAGTAGCATATTTCTTGTAGTGGCGGGGCGGGAATGCGAGGCAGGGCGGCGGGGTCAGAACTGGGTCGCTGGCAGGTGGGCCAGCATTGACCACGCGTGGCCAGTGGGCGGTCACACGTGGCGGTGGGGCGGGTAGGCGCTGGCAGGTGGCCAGGGGCGGTCACACGTGGCGGTGGGTAGGTAGGCGCTGACAGGTGGGCCAGCGATGACCACGGTGGCCACCTTTGACCAGGTTCTGGCCCAAATTTGGGCTGGGCTGGGATTGGGACAGCAGCTATGTTTTTTTTTGAAAGATTTTTTTCTTTAGATGCAATATTAAATTGTTTTTGTTGCATATTTGTATAGTTCCCTCCTTTGAATTATTGTACTAATGCTATTATTGTTTTATCTTTTTTTTGTATTAGTTAAACAATGGATATCGATGCTCCCTTCGCAACGAGAGAAGGGGAAGAAGAGATACTTTCCTACATTTGTGAACCCGGTGAATTTCGGCATCCCGGAAGGAGCTGAAGATGAATTTCGGCATCCCGCGGAAGGAGCTGAAGATGAGGACTCGGAAATTGGTGGACCCACGCCGTCTGGCGAGGTATATTAAGCCTATGTTGAGCAGATGCAATAACTGATTTGTGCATATATATGTATTCACACATGTTTCATATTTTTAGACCTCCGCATCGAACCAATCCACTAAACGAGGCCATGCCCAAGGGATGGGCAAAGATGAGCATCTCACAATTGACGAGGTGAATGCAACTACTGGCCAACCACTGGCACCCGTGCCGAACGCAGTTAAGTTTGTGCATCAATGCGGAGTCACTGTCAGGGACAACGTTTATATCAGCACTCAGGAATGGATTAAGCCAAAGTTAGAGGGAGTTAGTTACGTCGACAAGAGAACCAAAGATGTGCTTTGGAACAAGCTCATTGCACATTTCACCCTACCGGTCTTGGAAGATGAGGTGAAGACAAAAAAAATGACGGACAAAGTCAAGCATTTCGCTCTTAAGAAGATGGCTCAACAATTCAATAACTACAAGAACAAATTATTCCGTGAGTGGGAAGAAGATGGGAAACTTCCGGATTTCACCGGCACACGAGAGAGGCAGCGGCCTCACTGGCCTGCATTTCTGGAGTACAAGAAATCAGAACGAGCTAAGAAAAGGTCGCAAACGAATAAGAATAATGCAGCGAAAAAGAAGTATCACCATAAGATGGGGCCAGGTGGCTACCGAGTTGCCGAGCCTAAGTGGGAAAAAATTGAGTCCGAGTTGCGTGCAAAAGGGCTCACCCGGTCACAGAGGAATGGGACAGAAGGATAAGGAATTGGCTACTTGCGCATGGAGGGGAGTATGACATGGAAACAGGGGAGTTAATAATTGATGAAAGCAAAGTAGTCAACGGAGCCCAAAAAAAATTATTGACTTAATTGCCAAGTCTAAAGAGGGAAAGTTTATTTCCGACAGAGAGAAGGACGAGCTGTCAGAGGCCCTCGGGACCAAAGAAAAAGGAGGATCAACACGAGGCTTAGGAGAAGTGCCGTGGATTGAAGGGTTTCCCGAGGACCGTGCCTCTTATAGAAGCCGATTGAGAGCAAAGAGGAGGAAGGAGCAGCAGGAATCAGACCGGTTGATGATCTTAGAAAGAAATCATGACCAGATGGTTGCTCTCTATAAGGAGCAGCAGAAGCAAATAGATCAAATGCGCGAGCAAGGGGCGCCAACTCTTCAGCTGGAACAAGCGAGTCAAGGCGGCCCATCGCATCGCAGAAGCAGCGTGGCTTCCTCGGTTATGGTCGGTGATGATGAGACAAGTTACCCCGTGGATTATATCACGGAGAAAACAACTTGTGAGCTGCATGTCCCAGTATTTAACTTATCCACGAAGGTGGCGGACGGCTATGCATTCTCCATTGACTCTACAGCATCGTGGCTTGGCAATGCCATTCCAGATGGATTTGCTCGTGTCGGCGTGGATCAAGTTGTACAAGGATATGAATCACTGAACCTTGAGTTCCCAAGAGCTGATGATGAGTCGGTGCTAGGGGACGTCGTGGGTGGTCTAATTCTATGGCGGAAGAAATACATCAAGTTTGAAGGCTGGGCGCCAAGGCCACCATCGTCTCCGCCAATTCACGATTCACCACCTGATGACGATGAAGGGGACGACAACCATCAGTCGCCTCCGCATCAGTCGTCTCCGCCGCCGCGTGCGCCGACTCCACCGCCGCGTGAGCCGACTCCACCGCCGCGTCAGCCCACTCCGCCGCCGCATGAGCCGACTCCACCGCCGCATGAGCCGACTCCGCCGCCGCATGAGCCGACTCCTGAGCCCCGACATAGGAAGGGCGCCACTTCGTCGTCCATGGGATTCGGGCGAGACCCCCGACGTTCGCCCCTCCCAAAAGTACCCAAAAGCCTTGACGACCTCAGAGCTTGCGACATGACTAAAGAGCAATTGGATGCGTGGGTGGATGCAGACACAAAAAGACAGCTTGCACGGAAAAAGCCCGAGGAAAAGCAAACATTTACTGCAAAGGAAAACAAGTGGGCTATTGGATTCATCACGGAACCATCGCAATATGAGAAAAATAAGCCAGATAACTATTTACGAGCTCTGAGTAAAAGTAGTAGCTCTCCCAAGACGAGAAGTAGTAGTGCCAGAGGGAAAAGAGACGTTGCCCAGCTCGGACAACAGGCAAACCAGTCGATAGCCCCGCTCGTAGTTATACCCAGTGGTCATGGCTCCGTGACGGACCTAATTCCTACTTTATCCTTGAAGAAGGACTTTGCTGCAGATGCTGGTATTACTCTTGCTCAACTGGACAACGAAAATCTCTTTCCGTCTGATGTAGATGATTCATGGAAATGGAAATGGGGGAGGTCCCTGCTGCGAGGTGATCAGATAAAGTGTCTACCGACATGTATGCGACAACTCCATAGTTGGTACATGAAAACCACAAAGGAATTTGATGACTTTTTGATCTGTGTGAAAGTTACAAAAAATCATTTCGCGGGTGAAGACATGTTCACAATTCAGCTCGAAGAACTCTGGTACTTATACAACCTTGACTCCCTCGACTTGGCTCTCGTCGGTGCCTACTGTCTGTAAGTGATTCAATTCATTTATTTCCAAAAAAGATAAAGTCTTTAGCTCTCAGCTCGTTCATTGCCATCGCTAATTATGCTCACTACGGTATTATGCAGAATGAAGAGTGATGAATGTGGTAGAAAGGGCATCTATGGCTTTGGGTTCGTTAACCCAGTACGAGTTAATGCAAGGACACTAAAAAACCACGTGAAGGACACGGAGAAGAACTTGCTAAATGCCCTAATGAAGCAACATTTCAACACGGAGATAATGTTTCCTTACTTCTTCAGGTAAGAGAGTGTTACTCGCTTGTACAAATTAAGTGTAACTGATGAGTTACTGACGTGTATATAATCATGCGCAGCGATCATTACATTCTGCTAGTCATTGAAGTTGATAGATCAAGAGTTCAAGTCTACGACTCATTGGACTGGCCTGAGGAGAGGTACCAAAGCATTCTAGATACGCTCCAAAGGTAATTTCAAACATTATCGCACTATATCAGTCTCTCTTATTGATTTCAGAGATATCAAGCAACTAATAACTCATTTATTCTTTTTTTTGCCGGCAGGGTTTGGAAACAATTCAAAGCGAGGACAAAGGGTTCAGGTTCATTTGAAGAACAGCTGACTTTTGTTCACCCACAGGTAGGTAGTACGGTCTAGCTAGGTTCGGCATCTCTTTATTTATAGTTTTCAATACCACTATATGTTGACTATGATTTGATTGAATTCTATTCTCGTAAAGTGGATCGAGAGGCAACCACAGGGGACCAATTTCTGTGGATATTTCGTTTGCGAGTGGATTCGTCGTTCGGTCACTGAGCGGGACCCAAAGAAATTTTTAGACGTACGTGAACAATCATATTCATCAATTGATCTCCAGTGTCATTCATAATTTTTGATAGTCATGATTAATATTCGTATTGATCTCCTTGAGGTAGAACAAGCGGCAGAACATGTTATTGCTGGTACTGTGGTGGCCGGCTCAGCTATGATCTTTGTTCAAGCTGGTGGTGAGCCTGTCACAGTTGATGTTCCGCTTTGGCCTTCTTTTATGCACTTTCTTGGATGGATCACTTGCAGGACCTATACTCGCTCCATTCTGTCTGCTGAACACGCTCTTGTGTCTGACCTTGCTGCTGCCAGTCTGCGTTTCATTGCTGAATTCAATGACAAGGTGATGGGTCTTCTTCTGCACTCGCAGGCTGTTGTTGTTGGGCCTATTGTCATTGATGGGCCCGTGCTTACTGAGATTTTGAACCCACGTCTCCCGCTTAGTGTGGTGCTTCTGGAGGAGGACACTGATTCATCTCTGCCTGTTCGTGCTGACCTGCTCTCTGAGATGTTGTCTGCTGCTGCTGATGGGGCCTTGCAGTCGCCTGTCCCGGATTATATTTCTTCTGCTGTTGCCTCTCTGAATGCTGATGCTCAGGTGATCGCTTCCACCCCTCGCCCTCGGGGCCGCCCCCGCAAGGTCGCTGCCCCTTCTGTGGACACTGCGGTCAGGCGTTCCCCACGCCACCACCCTGACGGCCGCAAGCTTGAAGCTCTGCCGAACTCGTCTACTCGTCGCAAGAAATCTCAGGTTCAGAAGGCCACTCCCCCAGAGGTGATGCAGATTGAGGAGATGCAGCGTATTGGCGTGGAAGACTGCGCCATCGACCCTGAGGAGCTGACGGCCGCCAGCTTCTGAAGGATCGGGAGGTCTAGGGTCTTCCGGCTCCCCCACGCTCTCTTCTCTATCTTATTGTCCTCTGCACCTGTCTTTATCTCTTAGCTCCTCGTGAACAATGTCTCGTCATGTTTCTGTTTCGCACTCGGCTTCATCGTTGCGTTTTGCTAAACTTATTTGGCATATCCTTTGTTGGAATGTGCGTGGGATTAATGGTGCTGATAAATGGCCGCTGGTTCGTGATAAAATTGAAGAAAGCAATGCTTCGATCCTTTGCTTCCAGGAAACCAAACGTACTGAAATCGATTCTCAGTTTATTAAATCATTTGCCCCAAAACGATTTGATCAGTTTGCTTTCGTCCCATCTGATGGTGCCTCAGGTGGCCTCCTTGTGGTCTGGGCAAGCAACCGTTTCGCTGGTCAGGTGTTGTTATCTGAGACATTTGCTATTGTGCTGCGCTTTACCTCCACTAGCTCATCTGACTCGTTTGTGCTTGTTAACGTTTACGGCCCATGTGATGGAGTAGAACGCGAAAACTTTGTTGCCTGGCTTTTTCACCTTGATATTGCTGACGATACCCTTTGGCTCATACTCGGCGATTTTAATTTTTATCGATACTCTGATAGTAGAAACAAACCAGGGGCAAACCTAACTGATATTGCGACCTTTAATGAGATTATTAGCTATCTTGGTCTTGTTGAGCTGCCAATTAAGGGACGTAACTATACGTGGAGTAACATGCAAAGTGATCCCCTCCTAGTCCAGCTCGACTGGTTCTTTACTTCATCTGCTTGGACATTGAAATTTCCCAACACCACTGTACGTCCTCTTGCTCGGCCTACCTCGGATCATACTCCATGCGTGGTTTCCATTGGTACTTCCATGCCTAAAGCATCCCTTTTTCGATTTGAGAATCATTGGGTCAATATGCCTGGTTTTTTGGATGTTGTCCAGCGGATTTGGGATATCCATTGTCCTGGTGACAGTGCTAGACGTATTTCAGCAAAATTAAAACTGCTGCGGAAGGGTCTTCGCAACTGGAGTACTAGTATCTCGGTTATATCTCATCTTATTGAAAATTGCAACAAAACAATACTGCTCTTGGATGATATTGAAGAGCTTCGTGTGCTGCATATTTCTGAATGGAATTTCAGGAACATTGTGAAAAGGAAATTGCACTATTTATTGGATTGTCAGCAACAATATTGGAAGAAACGCTGCACAGTTCGATGGGCTAAGTTTGGAGGGGAGAATACAAAATTTTTTCACTCCATGGCAACAATTCGGTACAAAAATAATTGTATCTCTAGCCTAACGCGAGCTGATGGGTCTGTAGCTTCTGATCATCATGAAAAAGAAGGAATTTTATGGAATACATTTAAGGAGCGTCTCGGCATCTCGCAGCAGATCGACCCCTCGTTTGATTTCTCGGCTTATGTTCATCACCATGAGGGTCTTGCTGCCTCTCTGTTCCGTTCTCGCATGAAGAAATTGACAAGGTTGTGGAGGACCTTCCTACTGACAAGGCTCCAGGGCCTGATGGTTTTTCTGGGGCTTTTTTCAAAGCGTGCTGGCACATAATTAAGCATGATTTCTACTATCTATGTCAGCAGTTCTGGGAGGTAAAGGTTAACCTCCAGAGCATAAATGATGCTTATATCACGCTCATTCCGAAAATTCACTCTCCTATGGGACCCAATGATTATCGACCCATCTCGTTGCTTAATTCCAGTCTTAAGCTGCTTACTAAAATCCTTGGGAACAGACTTCAGCAAAAAATTCTTGACCTTGTGCATATAAATCAGTTTGGTTTTCTCAAAAGCCGCACGATTCAAGACCGTGTGGCCTGGGCTTACGAGTATATACATCAGTGCAAACAGACCAAACAGGAGGTTGTGATCCTAAAGCTTGACTTTGCTAAGGCTTTTGATACCATTGAGCACGAAACCATCATAAAAATTCTTCGCTGCTGGGGGTTTGATGATAGATGGTTGAATTGGGTGAAAATGATCTTTTCAACTGGTACTTCTTCTGTGCTGCTTAATGGAGTGCCCGGGAAGAAATTTGCTTGTAAACGCGGGGTACGTCAAGGAGACCCCTTCTCGCCTATACTCTTTGTGGCTGGAGCTGATCTGCTGCAAACCATGGTTAACAAGCTTGCTAGTCTTGGTCAGTTACATCCTCCATTGCCAATCCCCACTCGGATTTTCCCATCGTCCAGTACGCGGATGACACTCTCCTCATCCTGCAAGCTTGTCCAGCTCAGCTATTGGCCTTAAAGGAGCTTCTTCAGGTGTTCTCCGCTGCAACTGGATTGAAAGTGAATTATTCCAAATCCTGCCTTATGCCTATTAATGTCGCTCATGATCGACTTGCTGAGCTCGCGGCAGTTTTTGGTTGTGCGGTGGGATCCCTTCCATTTACTTATCTGGGTCTGCCTCTTGGCACGGCTAGGCCCTCCATGCAAGATCTTACACCGATTGTCGATCAGGTCGAGAGGAAGTTGAATGCCAGCGTGAGATTTTTAGACTATGGCAGCAAGCTGTCTTTTGTTAATTCAGTCCTGTCCTCTCTGCCAATCCATTTCCTATGCTCCCTGAAGGTGCACAAAGGAATTCTGAAACAGTTTGATCGTTTCAGAAGGCATGCTCTTTGGGCCAAAGATGAGGAGAGCTCCTCCTCTAATTCCCTTGCTGCGTGGTCCCTGGTTTGCCGTCCGAAAAAATTTGGTGGTCTTGGCATCTTAAATCTAGAGCTACAGAATAAAGCTCTTCTTCTGAAGCAGTTGCACAAGTTTTTCTGCAAGTTTGATACTCCGTGGGTGAAATTGGTGTGGCATCTCTACGATCCAGCATCTCCTCCGCATGCCCAGTCCACGCGTGGTTCCTTCTGGTGGCGAGATATATTCAGCCTGGTGAACATTTACCGAAGCATCACTCGATCTAATGTTCGTAGCGGCGACAGCACCTTATTTTGGAAAGATCTATGGCATGACTCTGAGCTTCTGTGTGATAAATTCCCTCGGTTATTCACCTTCTCGAATGATGAAGACCTCTCTGTTGCCTCCATGAGAGCATCGGTTTCTACCATTGAGCTTTTTTACACACCTCTCTCAGCTCAAGCGTTTGATGAGCTTCAGCTTGTTCAGGGGATTTTGGAAGGGTTGCCTCTCACTGATGCCCCAGATGAGCGCTTCTTGCTTGGGGATCTGCAGCTTACTCGTCACAAAAGTTTTATAACTTCATTTTCTCCCAGCTCAGGCAAGACCCTTCTCTCCAGGCAATATGGAAATCGAAGTGCATGCCCAAACTTCGTGTTTTTGCTTGGCTGCTCCAAATGGACCGGCTAAACACCAAGGACCTCATGATCAGGAAGCATTGGCATTTAGATTCTGGCCCTAATTGTGTGCTGTGCTCATCATCGATTTTGGAGACTGGAGACCATCTCTTTTTCTCCTGTCAATTTGCTACCGAGTGTTGGAATTCCATCCACATGCAATGGGACTGCTCGTTAAACATCTCCACCAGGTTCACCCAAGCCAGACGCCTTTTCTTGGGACCTTGCTTTATGGAGATTGCGGTGTGTGCTCTCTGGAATCTCTGGAAATCTCGCAATGATCTCATTTTCAAAGCTCGCCAGCCCTCGGTTGACCGATGGAAGGTCACGTTTCAAGCTGATATTTTGCTGCACCAGCACCGTGTGCCAGCTGCGATGGTCCAACCCCTAGTCTCTTGGGTTTTAGATACTTTTACTTGATGTATTTAGCTGATACTTTTCATTTTCTTCCTCCGTAATTGTAACCCCAATTTTTGGCTGTTGAAGTATAGGTAAAACCTCTGGTTTTTCCTATACCATCATTAACATAAAATCCACACCGTAGGGTTCTCCTCTACAGTATCACAGTCAAAAAAAAAATCTCCTTCTTTTATAGGCAGAGTTATTGCGCGAGAGTATGCCACTAAAGAAGCGCTTTCAAGCACTAGCAGAGGAACTTGCGGGGTTTCTGCTCAGCGAAGTCATACCTACAAAAGGAAGATACAATGGAGAATAACGGTGAACTCCCGGTTATGATCTCCCGTGTAACCGAATAGACGGGCTCTAGTCCCGGTTATGATCTCCACACACGTGTAATCGAATAGACGGGCTCTAGTCCCGGTTATGAGCACCTCCATGTAACCGGATAGACGTGAACATATTTTTATTTATGAACATTTTGATATGTTATATGTAGTTTCTATTTTTAATTTATTAAACGCATATTTTTTTGCACCATTTCAATATTAAATTGGGAGGAAAAACAAGAAATTACAGGCGGCCACGTGGTGGGTATCTGGTCCCGGCCCGTTATACGAGCCGGGACTAAAGGTGCTGCCCCCAGCGCGCTCCGCAGGCAGCCACGTGGGAGCCTGTTGTTCCGGGACGTAACGGACCCGGTACTAGAGGGGGGGGGCCTCTAGTGTCGCCTTGGTAGTCCCGGGTGGACACCCGGTACTAGAGGCCCTTACGACCCGGGACCAGTGGCCCTGTTTCCACTAGTGTCTGCAGTTTATTAGGGGCGTACGGCGCCTTGTTCGATGGCTACATCAAAATTGAACAGCCTCAGATTGCCACATTTCTTATGTCACAGCCATCCGAACTCCAACACACAAGTAAAGGAATTAATACATTGCTACGGCAGGGAAGAAAAAAATCAATCAGTTGCATAATTAGTGACAACCCTATACACCATTACGGGAGGCTACAGAAAGTTAAATAGGTCACTTTCAGGAAAGCGAACTGTATGGGAGAGGAAATCCACAACCAAAAGGTGGCATATGAGAGAGTTCGTTCTAGGACAATGGAAGAGTTTTTTGTTGCGCGATCTCTACGCCATGAATTTCACACTATGAAGAAGTTCAACAAATTAGAGCATAATGGGACGAGAAGATCAAAATTAACAAGCAACAAAGATATTGTTTTCCAAATCATCTCGTTTAATATCTTAAAGTCAAGTATATATGTTTGACATGGTATATATATACAACCGACCACTTGAAGTGTGTGTAGCATTTCCTTTGGGTAGGTATTCAACTGTATCATGCTTGGATAATATAGTTTGAGAACTCATATAAAACAAACAATATGACAGAAATGTGTTATAGCGATATATAGGATAATAAGAAAAAAAAAGGATCACCAGAAAAAACGGAGTAACTAAAACACATGAAAAAAATGAACAATGCCAGTCCTCAACTTGATGGTTCATATTGGAAATTCCAGACTAGCCCATGTATAGTTTAAACTTCTATTAGCATGCATTTATTTTTTTCAAGGTAAAAAATTGAACACATGAAGCCATAACAACTTGATCTATGAAAAATATTTAATTAATTTTGATCATCCTTATATGTATTTTTTTTAGTATGACATCTTGGATATTTGCACGCTCTCCACCTTGCTATTTTTTTCGAATGTTTAGAAAAAAAAATTTGTCCTTTTTTTATATTTTAATAGTATTGATTTTTATCTATAAATGCTCAATTAAAATATTTTGAAAATAAATATTGCTTCTCCATTCGGACCGAGTTTACGTCCAAAATTTGAGGATATGTTGACTGGAGGTGGTATCCTTCTATTTACTAGGGCTACCACGTCAAAGAGTCAAATGCCTCCAACAATATAAATAGAAAAACGTTGAATTGATCAAGCTATCTATATAAAAGAAGGTAGGTTTTTTAGATAAAGGGGTGCGGATCCCCGGCCTCTGCATCCAAAAGATGCACACAGCCCACCGCAATTATTTAACCATCCAAAGAAACAAGTTCACAATTCATGGGTCACTTAAGGTGGCTACAAAGATCAACCACCCAAACAAAATATTATTATTAAGCATCTAGACGTCTAGGCTGAAACCATCCACTCCGGCTGAAGATAACCCGCACCATCGTGAGTATACGGGTACATCCGGCATCCATAAACCCACGCTGGTCCGCAGGGAGTAGGAATGAGCATGAGTGGATCCAATAGCACGCCTTGTGAATAACCTGCATATAATGAGTTGAACATGATTTGTTAAAAACAATGTCATTTCTACAATTCCAAATAGCCCACAAAATGGCCGCAAGACCAATACGAATACGAGCTTTTGTGATTTTATCTATTCCATTTAACCATCTACCAAACAAATTAGCAATGCTTGTAGGTGGGTAAACATTGAAGGTGAAGTGCACTAAGCGCCAAATATCGCGAGCAAAAGGACACTTAATGAAAAGGTGTTCTACGGACTCATCCGCATCGCAGAACACACACTTCTTACAACATATCCATCGTCTTTTAATCAAATTGTCTTTTGTCAGGATTTCCTTTCGATTGAGAAACCATAGGAAGATCTTAATTTTTAACGGAATCTTTAACTTCCATAGATACTTACGCAAATATCTAGTGTGCCCATTTAATAAGTCCTCATAAAACGACTTAACCGTAAAGGTTCCATTGGAAGTAAGAGTCCATTTAAATTTATCCTCCTCATCAATGAGGTTCACCCGCATTAACCTCTCCACTAGATTAAGCCAATTTGTTCTATTATTACCTATTAGTACCCGGCGAAAAGGGAGATTAATAGGTACTGTCCCAAGAACATTAGCTACCGTGCTGTGCTTATTAGATGCAATGGCATATAAAGATGGATATTCAGCTTGAAGAGAAACTGGACCTAACCAGCTATCTTCCCAAAACCGAATCTGCTCCCCATTACCAATCAAAAATCTTCCACGCTTAAAGAATTCATTTTACCTTCATAATTCCTTTCCAAAAAGGCGAATCCGTAGGTCTAACTCACACTTGAGACAACGTTTTATCTCCTAAGTACTTGTTGACTAATAACTCTTTCCACACTCCCTCTTCATTCAAAATTTTATACAGCCATTTACTAGGAAGACATTTATTCTGCTCCTCTAAAACCGAGATTCCCAATCCACCTTGATCCTTTGGCCTACAAACCAAGTTCCATTTAGTTAACCTATATTTGCGTTTGAGCTGATTGCTTTGCCAAAAAAACCGAGAACGATAAAAATCTAACCGTTTTCTAACTCCCTTTGGAATTTCGAAAAAGGATAGTAAGAACATTGGGAGGCTTGTTAAAACTGAGTTTATAAGCACAAGACGGTCACCGTAAGACAACATTCTTGCGACCCAAGCCGCCAATTTCTTCTCAAATCTGTCCTCAACTATTTTCCATTCCTTGTTTAGTAATTTTCTATAATGTATTGGTATTCCCAAATACCTAAAAGGTAACGAGCCGATCTCGCAACCAAAAATCCGACGGTACTTCTCCTGGTCATCCTTGGCCTTGCCAAAACAATAAATTCACTCTTGTGAAAATTTATTTTTAACCCCGAAAGTTGCTCAAACAAGGCCAGTATTAATTTCATGTTCACGGCCTTCGCAATGTCGTGTTCAAGAAATAAAATAGTGTCATCCGCATATTGGAGTATTGAGACCCCCCCTTCAACAAGATGAGGAACTAAACCTCCCACTTGTCCATCCTCCTTTGCACGAGAAATTAAGATAGCCAGCATATAACAACTAAATTAAATAATAGCGGAGACAACGGGTCTCCTTGTCGTAAACCTTTGAGTGTCTGGAAATAATGACCGATATCGTCATTAACTTGAATTCCTACACTCCCGCCTTGTACAAACCGAGCCACCCACTCGCACCATTGTGGCGTGAACCCCTTCATTCGTAACGTTTGCTGTAGGAAGGACCATTTTACTTTATCATACGCCTTCTCAAAGTCTATTTTGAAAAGAACCCCATCCATCTTTTTCTTATGTAACTCATGTATCGTCTCATGTAAAACAACAACCCCTTCAAGAATATTTCTTCCAGGAATGAACGCAGTTTGTGTGGGGCGAACCACTCTACTCGCAATAGAGGTGACTCGATTTGTCCCAACCTTTGTGAAAACCTTGAAGCTCACATTCAAAAGGCAAATAGGACGATATTGTTCAATTTTACTCGCATCTTCTTTTTTTGGTAGTAATGTGATAATACCAAAGTTTAGTTTAAATAAAGGCAAGTTTCCCGCACGCAGTTGCGCGAACATAGCCATCAAATCAGTTTTTATAATTCCCCAAAACTTTTGATAGAACTCCGCAGGAAACCCATCCGGCCCAGGAGCTTTGTTATGTTCCATTTATTGAATAGCCTCAAACACTTCTTTCTCAGAGAAGTTTTGAGTCAAAATCGCATTTTCTTCTTCTGAAATTTGCGGCATATCATGGGTCACACTCTCGTCCAAAGAAAAATTATTTGTAACCGGCGCACCAAATAATTTCTTATAGTACTCCGAGATATATATCTTAAGGTTTTCCTGACCAACAATCGTGCCTTCCTCTTGTTCCAATTGTAATATCCGCTTTTTCCTATGTTTACCATTCGCTATAATGTGGAAATATCTCGTATTACTCCCCCCTTCCTGAATGTATTTAACTTTTGCTCCCTGCGCCCACTTAGATTCCTCATCACGACGCAATTGGGCCAGCTTATCATCCGCCTCCCTCTTGGCCGCCCGCTCAGCAACCGTAAGAGGAGTGGTTTCGGCTTTAGCATCTAACTCATCGATAAGCAAGATTAATTTATCCCGTAACATTTTATATTCCCCATTCAAATTCCTTGCCCACCCACGTAGAAATTGACGTAAATGTCGGATTTTATTTTGCCACCGCTCCACTGGTGAATTGCCCGTTTGGACCGCATTCCATTCACGAACAATAATGTCATAAAACCCTTCTAGTCTAAACCACGATAATTCAAAAGAAAATCTGCTAGAATTTTCATTAAACGCATGTTCCCCGGTATCCAATAACAACGGCGTATGATCCGACCCCGCACGAGTAAGAGCCTGCACCGTAACTAGTGGATACTTTTGCTCCCAATCTACACTGGCTAGAAAACGATCCAACTTCTCAAGTGTTGGCGTATCTCGTCTACTAGGCCAAGTATACTTTCTTCCAGACAATTCTAAATCCTTCAAACTCAAACTCTCAATTATCGCATTAAAGATAGTAGGCCATCTAGCATTAAAATTGTCATTATTTTTCTCCTCTTGTCTCCTAATAATATTAAAATCCCCCCCGACCAACATCGGTACCGTCTTCATATACAGGCTAGTTTTTGCTGGCCGGGCAAGCTAGCTGGCTTGATTTGCGTCGTTGTCTAGTTTCACTTTGCTACGTGATACAATATGAGTAGTTTTCAGCACGTGGCGTTTCAGTATACATGGGGTTGGGTAGCCATGAAGACCATGTTAACCATATAACGGAGATGCTATACAAGAAATTCGAATTTATTCTGGGTTTAGGATACATTGGGAATGTGCATGTTTTTTTGTGATCATACAACCGAGTTACGACTCTTCGTAGTTCAACTAGCCAGTCCTCCTTCGCAACCGAGGACATATCTAGTGCTACCAGGTTGTCGTGTGATACATGATACCAGCCGAATCTGGACCGTTCTACTTCAGTGGACGGGATCGAATATGTAGCAGGATCTGTACCCACCACGGGATGTATATGCTCACTGGACCCTGTCTTTTTTAGATTGCGGCACATAATCTTTATTTCTAATTCTGTCCCCCCCATGGCATGTGAGTCGCCGAAATCGCCTCTGCAATTTGGTTAGTAGATTCGGCCGGAGTTCAACTCCCTCACATCGTCGCCGCCTACCACGGAGTTGTAATAAGTTTCCCTTCTCTAGCGAAGTGACACCTACAAATATGTACGAGCGGCGTGTCGCTGGCTTGCGGCTTGCGTGACACTCGAAGACTAAAGTTGCCATGGATCAATCGGCCGCCGGACAAAAATATTCTTCATGTGTGCTACAGAAGATCCATTTTCTCCTCCTTCCAAACTGTTATACAAATTTCCTTCTAGTAGCTTGCCGGCACATCCGAATTTTGGCAATCAGCACAGATGTTTCTCTTCATTTCAGTGGGATTTTTGTAAGAGAAGTAAACAGTTTGTTCTTCACAAGCATGCGAGCCACATATATAGGTGGAGCAATTTTTGTAAGTTTCAGACCACCGAGGATGCAATCTGCGGTGCGTGGTCCATCTCTATATTACCTAATGCCGGGTGGCATATATGTAGAGGCAGCGCTAGTTGCTCCATGGCGATGACTGCTGTGGCTGGGACATCTCAGTTGGCATTGAGCGGTCCAGCTCCGTCCTTGGCGGGGCGCCAGCGGCGGAGGGCTCTGCCCTAGAGAAAATTTGGGGACGACTGGAATCACGAGCTAGCTTCAATCATATGCCTTGAAATAGAATTAACGGTCCATACGACTGGAATCACGTAGCACAGCAGAACCTCGCAGCACTAGATATATGAACCTCGTTGCACTAGATATATGGCTATAGCTCAGCCATAGCCTTTTGAGAATCTTGGGGTAAATGAATTCATATATAATTTCGGCTATGTTAGATCTTGTATTTAGTCATCGTATAGCTTCTGTATTGTACTATGTATTGTACTCTGTATAGCGAGTTGGGAGTCTTCCAGGATCAGCCTCCTATTCCTTGGTGTGACAACATCGTCGCCACATATTTGTCATCAAATCCAGTATTCCATGCCCGAACGAAACATATCGAAGTTGATTATCATTTTGTGAGGGAGCGTGTTGCACAGAAGCTACTACAAATCAAGTTTATTTCATCTAAAGATCAAATTGCTGATATCTTCACGAAGCCGTTGTCGCTACCTCTCTTTGAAGGTTGTCGACACAATCTTAACTTACTTATTACTTCAGGGCACAATTAAGATTGAGGGAGGGTGTTAGATCTTGTATTTAGTCATCATATAGCTTCTGTATTGTACACTATATTGTACTCTGTATACCCCTATATATATACGAGATAAGCCACGCCCTAGTGCGTCGAGCTATTGCCCAATATTCTGTGTTTAATAGGCTATAACCCCATTTAGCTCGGCTATAGCTCCATTTTGAGGGTCGGGGCGATTTTCTATAGCCGGCTATTCGTTAGCGACCTAGTTCTCGCTACCGGAGAGCCCTTCACGTGCGGTCGTAGAGTGCAGAGGCACACCTCCTCCTCCTCCCCTAACAATCGATGATGCTGCCGGAGTACCAGCACGTACTCCCCTATGACCAACGTCAACCATGAGCTGAAACAGAAGGGCATAGAAGGGAAGAGTATTAATTATCTAAATAAATTAGTTTACTGGTTTCTCTCTATGGTTTTGGCATAAGTTCTCAAATCATGTGCCTTGAAGTAGAATTAACGGTCCATACGACTGGAATCACGTAGCACAGCAGAACCTCGTAGCACTAGGTATATGTACCATAGTTTTAAATAACCGGCTATAGCTCGGCCATAGCCTTTTGAGAATCTTGGGGCTAAATGAATTCATGTATAATTTCGGCTATAAAACCCTATTTAGCCCGGCTATAGCTCCATTTTGAGGGTCGGGGCGATTTTCTATAGCCGGCTATTCGTTAGCGACCTAGTTCTCGCTACCGGAGAGCCCTTCACGTGCGGTCATAGAGCGGCAGAGGCGCACCTCCTCCTCCCCTAACGATCGATGATGCTGCCGGAGTACCAGCGCGTACTCCCCTATAACCAATGTCAACCATCAGCTGAAACGGAAGGGCATAAAAGGGAAGAGTATTAATTGTCTAAATAAACTAGTTTACTGGTTTCTCTCTATGGTTTCGGCATAAGTTCTCAAATCTAATGAAAACCATACTTTTGGGTTTCAAAAATGAAACTGAACCTTGGTATGCATATATATATATACGTTATGTACGCCAGAAGTTTCATAAAAAAAACTTAACATTTTGGGCTACACGAAAAAGAGAAATTTATGACATACTCCTTCCGTTTTTATTTAGTTTGCGTTTTGGGGGTTTTTCAAAGTCAAACTTCATCAAGTTCGACCAAGAATATAGGAAGAAATATCAACATCTAAAATACCAAATGCATATAATATTAAAATATACTTTATAATGACTCTATTACTACAAAATTTATATTGTGAATGTTGATATTTTTTTTAAATATTTGGTCAAACTTGACAAAGTTTGACTTTGACTAAACCTAGAACACAAACTAAATAAAAACGGAGGGAGTATTTAACTAACTATTTTTCATTTATTACCCAGAAATTTGATATTTTATATAAGTCGGAATACGAAATTTTTTGCACCGAAAATTGGCACATACGTAGAAAAATGCATGCATATGTATAATATAAATTGTTTTTGGATTTTTTTCAAACTCAAATTCATAATTTTCAAAAACAATCCCAGCAGTGCTCGGGGGCACCAAGCCTGCACTCCGAGAATAATAGGTAAATACAAAAGGTAGGTGAGCCCAGTAGCAGCTTTGCAAAGAGCTCATAACTGATATCACATATTGGACCTACTTTTACCCTGCCGGGACCAGGTACGTCACTACATCGACAGCACCTAGTATAAGTTAGCTTTGTTCTAGTGGCACTTGCAATGCTACACGAGCTCACAAGTACACTCAGACGAACATTTCCTGTTGCTCCTTGTGCATTGCTAGAACAATTCAGAGCAAGGGAGTACGTTATACGCATCTTGCTCTGATTAAGAAAATGTTTTGTGCTCCTCTATTTTTGGGGTATATATAGACTTGGCGGTCCGATACAACACTCGCTCGTGCGAACATAGCTAGCTAGGATTGGAAGGAGCCGGGAATTCACATGCGCCTTCTTTGGAACTTGTTAGAGTTGGTTGTCTCATGCCAGGTTGTTTGACCATGCTGCTGAGGTGAAGCAAATCAACAATCCCGTAGGTGTAGGCATGTATAGCGTACTTAGAGTTGGGAATGCACATGCGCCAGTCTTAGAATCTATCCGGCCGGGATGGTTGTCTCGTACTAACAGCCGTCGTTGATAGACACGACGGAGAAGCAACTCGGTAGAGAGGCCGTTACAGTGGCGTGATTAACACACCATGCACGTACACTTTTGTTCAGATCTCTCACCAAGTATGACCACGACTGGGCGTTTTCCAGGTCCGTATCTCTCACAACTGCTAAAAACGATGCCCCAAGAGGAAGAACAACGTTGAACACCGCCATGGTCTGAACCGAGAGACCCAGATCCAGGGTTTCCCTAGGATCGAACACCGCATCTGCTACAACAAAAGCAACAACTCCAAGCAATGCCTCCATGGACATTATTTTTATAAATGGGTCACCCTGGCCTCTGCTGGTTTCTCTTTGAAATCTTATAAAATTACACCATAGGGTCTTTCCCTACGGTTCCACGGTCAAAAAAAAAAGAGCACCACTATTGACTAATCCAAAGATCTAGGGTTTCCCCCGGAGACTCTGTTTGCAACGGGAGTGCGACCATCATCGTCACGCGAGCCCAGCGCAACTTGACGCCTCCACCACCATGTAAACAGGGTGCCAACATCGAGGTCAAGGGAGACGGCAGACATGCCACAAGGGCATCGTGTCGACGCCACCCCGTGATCTGATCCCCGTCCCCTGCGTAGCATCTGCACTGCACCGCACACGAGGTAGAGCCGCCACACCATTGCTACGAACAGCTGCACCGTTTTCAAAGCCATATGCACCGTCCCGCACTTATCCCTGCATGCGAAGGGCCGAGGAAAACCCCGCCGCCACCAGCACCGACCAGGCTTGGCTGCGTAGTATGCTGTGAGAGCATTGCAGACCTCATCCTCAACTCATGAGTCTTGTAGCTACGCATTATTCTTTTGCATGCAGCTAGCTTGATTCACCACCTCAATTTCCGTTCATTTTTTCATGTCACACATATTTTCCTTTTTAATATAGTTGAGCCACGCGTTGTGCCAATGCTGAAATTTCTTGACGTATCTAGCGGCATTAAAGTTGTACCATGCAATTGCTGAAAGAAGAAGTCATGTTGCATAAATATTTGATCCTCGTTACCTCAGATATAATCTAAAGAAATGAGACAATATTTGAAACTATGGAGAAAATAGTGTTTACTCATGGCGTAGCTGGTGCCGATGTGCATTCAAGCAAAAGAAAAGAGGAAAGTCAAAGACAGAGTTAATCCACCGTTCAAATTGGTGAGTGCAGACGATATGCGAAACCCTCAAGATTATGACTTGCAAGCTGTGTCTAAGATAGAATATGAGTTGTCAGTGGCTCATGACGAACTCTCTAGTTGAAGACCACACGTTGGATGCATGGGTGCCATCTGTCTTCCTACATGCTCTCTTGGGCCACTCGTCTGCCTTGTCGGGCCACTAATAATTCAGAAGAAGCGAATGTCCATGTACTTGGTAGCAACGTCGGTGGCGCTCCCAACAGCGACATGAACATATATTTGTTAATTTTAAAACGACCTCACAAAATAAAATTAGTTATAGAGGTGAACTATTAAAGTCGTTTGGATTGGGCAAAGGAAACGTCTGTTGTTCTTTCTACCCTCCACATATTTGCCCTTCTTTCTCCCATAAAAATTTGGCGGAGGCGTATGTCAAATCTAAGTGTGGATACAATCTTGAGAAAATGCATTGCTCTGATTTTAAGTGGTTTTCATTTCTCGGAAAAATATTGGGAATCATCAAATTTATAAGCTTGCTTCCATTAACATTTCAGAATAAATTTGCGTAATATATGGATGACATGCCTCCCCTATGCTGCTAAAAAAATAAAGCATGTATATGTACGTTATGGTGCCAACGCCACACCGATCGAAGTACCGTTACAACTTACAAGTTCATGTCTGGTCGGTCAGTCATGCATGGGTGTCTTCAAAAGCGGAACACTCTCATGGCGCTCCCGGGGCGGCCCGGATGACATCTTAGCCACAGCTTGCAGCACCTCTCTCCCTCTTGCCGCTGCTAGAAGGCACACAGGCGGGTGAAACACGCCTTGGATGTTTGTACTTTTCATTTGGTTTGATCATTTAGTGGTAGACTGGCGTTGTTACAATCCTAGGCAGAATGCGTCGGAGTTTTTTCTTTCTTGGGTCAACTTTGTACGGCATTGATGTCTATCTCCACTTGAATTTTCACCATATATATGTCGGTTTAAATCAATAGCCGGCCGTCATCCTCCTTGTCCAAAAAATAATAATGTTCGGTTGTTAGGTAATCAAGATTCGTCAATTAGGTGATTCATTTATAATAATAAATATTATTATTATTTGTATCGTTGATACATCCATATGCCTATTTAAGAATGGGCACACAAGAGCTAGGCGTTTTGTCTCATTGCCGCCGAGAGCATTACCTTTCTCAATGGATACTTTCCTGTATTGTTCCTCATATACAAGAATCACCTAGGTAGACTAGATGGGGACTGGGAGGCAAGGGGGACATGCACGCGCTGAGTGCCTCATGGTGTAAACGCATCGGTGACGCATGTCACATATACCGGCTAAGATGATTGCAAGAGAGAATCATACGCGCCCTAAGAGAACAATGCATGTGGTAATTCGTGCCAAACGCTTCGCTGCTGCGCCCCTTGGTCATTTTGTTTCCACTTTTGTTGGGTTTGCATTATCGTTTTTGATATGTTTAATCTAGTTCGGTTAATGTTTCCAACCATCAATTGATCGAAAGATTTTTACACTTCAAAGAATGCAACGCCCGCTGCAGTTTAATTTGTGGTATTTTCTCATGGTATTTTGATATGTTTAATCTAGTTCGGTTTGCATGGTATTTTCTCATTGCCAAAACACTTTTCACTGGTACGTGTCACGTGATTTGAACGCTCTTCCTCCTAACTCAATGGTTTTCTCATTGCCACAACACATTCGTATGTACCCTCATAGTCGTAGTATCTCTGTTATTTCCACTAGCTAGTTCCATCGGCCTTGAGGCAGAACGAGAAATTATGGGTGTGGGAGGTCTCAAGAATACAGACATGTCAACAATTGATGCGCCTAGTAAGAGAACGAGAGTGGAGGCGAGCGAGACTCATGGGTCCTCTTCAGTAGTGAGAAAAAACTGGAGATATTCGTGAGAGAGAAGGAAGGCCCTAAAATATATTCGTGTAGAGAATCACAACGCATGTTGTTGTTGTATAGGATGTAGCTGGCCATATACGCCTGAAACGTTCGCTTTGGGCCAGCAGCTTGTCCGCCGTGGCCGCAGCCATTAATTTGACATGACGGAGCTTGTGACTGATAGCCAGCGAGGTAGGACGGTGCCATCGCAGAGCGGGCCTGAAGTAGTCCCAAGGAAAGTTTAACAAAAAAAAAGCGAAAATGAAAAATACCCTCAACTTTGCACGGTGCATGTCTCTTTTGCTAGTCTCAACTTTGTAAAGAACAACAGACAAATTAGCTATGTGAAACAGATATCAGAATTCGGCCTAGACTACTGCTCCATGTCCTAACAGGCGACACCCCGACGTCTCTGTTGCACGTGACATCACATTTGATCACATTTGCACCAGACAAGTTTGGCCGATGTATTTCCCGCCGAATTTAAAGCAAACTTTTATTTACTTTTCCAGTTCCAGCAATACAGGTTGAACGTAACAATATTTATCTAGTTGACTGTTGGCAGCACAAATGGGCCAATTTATAACCTGTCGAGACCGACATATGTATTTACAAAGGATGTCACCCTGTGGCTCATCAAGAAAATTATGAGCTGTACAATATCTTCTCATCTTTCACACCTTCTCCTATGCATTCACCACATATTTATGCGTCTTGGACATTTCATCGACCAAGTTCTGGGCGTATGCATTAATGACAGTGGAGTCGGCCGATAACGTGGAGGATGCCTAGGAGAAACTATGTGGTACGTCACCATCTTCTTCCTCTTTAGCGACGGGCCACTGGCGATTGATTTGGGGAGTCGGCTCGTCCGCACCGTCGGGGAAGTGCGAGGGAGATAGGGAAAGGGAGGGAGCAAGGTAGGCCAGCCTAGGTGGGGTAGCATGTGAATATACCAGATATTTGGGCGTTAAGAAATTGTCGAAAATATTTCACGCCATCATTTGCAGCTCCATTAGACGAACAAACATATGACAGCGTCCTGCGCATGATAGAATCTTTACATAGTGGGAGTCGCCAACACAACTGGCATGATAGAATGGGAGTCGCCAACACAACTGGCACCGATCCGAGGGGCTAGAAGTGCATGAATTCTTTTCGAGGGGCCAATACTTGGATTAAGTTTTGGAAAGCGCCGTTTAGGCAGATTGAAACGATACTTAAAGAAGCAAATAATAAACGACAGATTGAAACGATACATAAAGAAGCAAATAATTACGCAAAGGAATGAATCCAATTGGATAAACCAAAGATACTGCTAAAACTTAATATGTCAAATAGTTACAGTGATTCGATACATTTCCAGCGTTGGGAAGTGATAAATCCCTCCTCCTTTCTCTGGGCTTGGGACCGGCTATGCAACATAGGCGGAGTTACCTAAACTAAAAAAATTAAATACAAATCCTCACATGTTCCATACAATAAGCACACATTACAAACAATACATTGAAAAAAATTCAAATAGCTTTTTTTGTCTTTTTATCTTTTTATCTTTTTTTTTCTTTTTTTTCTCCTTTTTTTGTGATTTTCACTCATGGCTTAAAATTCTAACTTTTAACTCCTTTTGTGATTTTCTCCCGAAGAGTGCACCCATGGTCACATGACCATATAAGGGTTCGGCAAGCCCTAGAAATTGGTATAACCTACAAAGAAACAAGCAATAGAAATTAAATCATGTGTAAAGATATTTGAGATGATACATGGTATGAAAACAGAAGAACCATATTCAAGGCTACATAAAGAAATCAAAATTCAAAACGAGAGTTGAGTGCATATTACACAACAAGAGTATTAGCAATATATGCTTTGTGGACATACATGTACAAATAGTAAAGAAAAACACTTGTAAAACAGAGCAAATTTTTTTTTTCTGAGGAAAACGGAGCTATTTTAGAAGCACATGTCGTGAACTTAAAAGGATAGGTATGAAACAAGAGAGGTTGGTTGTGCATACTAGTAGGTTTTTTTTTTTCCAAAGCAGGCAGGAGCACTGCCGATCAGTTATAGGAGAAAGACAGTATAAAAAAAGGTGGTGGCCCCTAGGGCAAAGCCAGAGAAGTGGCCCCAGCCAAAACCAAAAAGAAACAGAAAACAGAGGAATTCCTCTGGCCTCCGGCGGCGCACGTAACAGCTCCCCAGAGCTGGACGGCAACTTGCTCCGCACATCCCCACACGTCCCCAACTCAACATGGATTCACGGAATATGGATTCACGGAGAAAGACAGAGTACTCGTAAAGGAAATACACATGTCTGATCAGTGACCCATAAAAAACAGAACGCAACCTGTAGGCAATTAATAACATGAAACCAAATTAATAGTACCAGTTAACGACTATACCTCGCATCATCGTGGTCACGCAGTTGGGCAGTTAAACTCTTAACCAAAGTATATCCAGGTCTTCCCCATCACGTTGCCTGCATTGCATCTGAAGCCCGGGCAACCACAGTGAGGAGATCTCACGCATATCCTCGGCCAGTAGCAGCTCCTGCAGACAGCCCAGCTCCTCAACACGCCTCAGGTTTGGACAACCTTGTATAAATAGCCTTTGCACTTGAGGAAGATTCGAGACCCTCTCCAGGCCTTCACATCCCTTGAAATAAAGCGAGTCAGAGAGGAACGGGAGGTCCTCCACCACCTTCAAGCAACTTGTTCTGTTTATAATGAGTTGTTTCAAGCTGGTGGCCTGCTGTCCAAGCTGTCGTGGGAGAGCTCTCAGCTTGGGGCAGCCGCCAAGCCCCAAGATCATCAAACATGGCAGCAGATGCAACCTTGGAAACGGGGCTTCCTCTTTTTGTATCTCAGCAGATCTGTCCTCTTCCCCTTTCGTAGCTGTTGTTGATGGTGCGTCTTCCTCTTCAACTAAGGACCACTCCTCCAAATTGGGCATATCCACAAAAATCAACATCTCGAGCTTGGGGAAAGAAACAACTACATCCCGTGATCTAGGATTAGCCCCCCTGCAGCCCACAAATTCGAGTCCAATTTTGGTAACTGAGGCTGCTTGATTAATTTTTAGATGTTTCAGATTGGGAAGCTGCCCGATTGATGGAAGATGTGAACAAGAATTGCAGTATTCGAGTGTTAAAATTTGAACTGAAGATAGGTTGGTAGTACCAAAGCAGGTGGGAAACCTACGGCCAAAGAACCCACTAATTTCTAGATCTTCCATGTTGTGTGGAGGGATTAGCTGCTCAAAGACCTTCTCAATATTGCTAATGGCTTCTTCTGAATATGTTCCATCTATACGTGTGAAGCACAGATTCAAAACTTTGAGATGTTTTTTGTCAGTTAGCAACAAATCTGTACTGTAAGGAGTTGAACATTCCAATTTAACCATATCAAGCTTCCTTAAATGGGAGAGATGCTTCAACTCTTCCAATTTCCATCCATCTTGTGTTTTGCCATTACCACCTCCACCACCAATGGGAAATCCATCCAAGTCATTGAGAAATTCCAATCTGCCTATCCCATTTGGCACCTGATTTATTGGTGTATTCTTGAGATTAAGACGTCGTAAATTGGACAGCTGCGTGATTGCCAAAGGAAGGTTGTGCAACGCTTCACACCGCGACAAACTCAGCATCTGAAGGTTCATGAGAGAGCCGATGGACTCTGGAAGATTAGAAATCTCTGTCCCGTCAAGATCAAGTAGACGTAGATGGATCAAATTTCTTACATAATCAGGGATGCTTTTTACAAGTGAGTTTTTCAGATCCAAAACTCGGATATATGGAAATCTCTTGAAAAATGTTTCCTCGACACTCCATGCCTTCTGATCTGTGCGGAAAGTCCTCAATTTAAATTCTCGCTTATCCATGCTAGGTAACACTGCAATATCCTTTTTAGTGACAGCAGTAAAGCGTCGCAGTTTTGATATATCGATAACACCTAATGATTCAGGATCTCCAGTGAAGCATTCTTCTCTTGATATATAACAAGCAAGCTGCCTTAAGAGGTCATGCATTTTGCAGAACCTATGATCAACAGAACTACCAACTGGTTGAAGGAGATTCCGCTGGATTAGTTCATAGTAGTACTCTTCTGCTGTGTCTTCTAGTAGTTGGCCTTGCTGCTCCTCTATAAATCCTTCAGCAACCCATTGAATAACAAGATCCATACGGTACATGACCACATCTTCAGGATAGAGAGCACAATAAAGAAAGCACTGCTTCAGATGACTTGGTAGGTCATCGTAACTCAAATACAAAGCACCTCTTAGCTCGGTAGGAAGATTGCTCACAGACCAAGCGCTTCTACCCATAAATTTTCTCCACTCATGCTCTGTTTTCGCTTTAGTTGCTAGAACACTGGCAGTAACCTTGATTGTGAGCGGAAGCCCGTAACATTTGTTACGGACAATATCCAAACCCATATTCTGAAGGTTCCCCACTTCTTTCTCTTCATCAAGGTTCATACTCTTCCAAAGGAGCTCCCATCCTACATCTGCTGACATCAGATCAACTCGATGCACATCTTCGACCCCAATTGCATGTGCAATTGTATCATGTCGAGTGGTAACTAGAATCACTCCTGTTGTAGCAGCATGGAGTGGAATTCTCAGCAGATTGGTCCAAACATCAGGCTGCCAAACATCATCTAGCACAAGGAAGAAAGTTTTATCTGCAATGGCGACTGCAAGCTTGCTGCTAAGCTCTCCAACAGTTTCATCTTGCTCATCGTGTACTCCAAAATTTCGAAGAACTTCTTTCAAAAGAGCAACTTCAGAGTACTCCTGAGAAACACAAATCCATGCTTTTTTGCTAAAGGCTCCTTGTAGTTTTTGGTCGCTATATATTTTTTGAGCTAGAGTCGTCTTCCCAATCCCTCCTGTTCCAACAATACCAACCTTGTACACCTTATTTTCCTTATGTGCAAGCACCAGTTCAACCAATCTTTTGCAAGCACGTACAGTTTCCTTTCCCACAAGATTAGGCTCGACAAGGTGGCTAGTTTTCTTGTGCTTCACAGTGGAAACTTCTGCTTTAGGCTGCATATTCTGAAGCCTTAAAAATCTTTCACCCAACATTGAAATCTTCTCAAGTTCGGCATTGAAGTCTCTTATTTGAACACCAATCTTATGACGCTTCTGAACAGTAGGAATGCAAGTGAAAAACGAAATGCCACCACATCTAGTTGATGATGAAGGATGGTCCGTTAGAAGCTTGCTTCCTTCAGATCTTGCCAAGTCAATAATATCATCAGCATAATACATGGCATCTCTCATCTCACCAAGCCAGTTGTTAACTGACGACTCTTCTGTCCTCCTTTGCTCAGCATCATGAAGAAAGCATTGTATCTGTGTCATTTTTCGCTGCAAGTCTTTGAGGTCTTCTTTTACCCCTAGAACAAGAGCAACCTCCTCCGTAACGATGCCTTCCAACTTTTTCGCACATGATTTAACAAGATAATCTAGAAGGCTTGCCATCTGAAAAACTTGAAGGAGTCTCACCAAAAAAGTACAACACGACTTATCCAGCAGAGTGGGGAACTACCAGGCTGTCAAAACATGCACAACATGTGTTATGATTGTTACAATATTAGGCAAGGTTGAATACTAGTATACACAGCTATAACTGGTAAGAAAAAAGTGTGAGAGATATTGCTGGATCGATTTTCAAACAAAATTAGCACACTGGAGCTATATATAGGACTCCAATAATTGCTTTAGTGCGGCCTATATATAGGACCAACCCATTACTTTCACTACGTACTGGAGAGTAGAGAATGAGTATCCAACAAGTTACAGAAATCAAGCTTAACTATACTTTCATGCCGCTGACGAGCTAATACAGTATGGAATAAATTTAAGAGGTGAAGTTTTCCAATAAAGTTACATGGAAAATTCGCAAGTACAAGAGTAAATTTTACAAAGCAAAATGCATTTTGTATAAAAGATCACAAAACTCCAGATTTAAGAATCAATTTCTCATAGCTACAGATGTAAGAAGCTTTCTTACGGAAACCTCCAGATTTAAGACTGAACCGCTAGAAAAGTTTCATATCGATTGTACATATGCTCGTTAAAGAATTAACAGAGTTCAGAGATTGGCTACAACCAGAGTGGTTCATATCTAGCGGAAAAGATAAGCAATTGAATAAAAGCCATGAGCATTAGAGACAGTACCTGACAGAGATAAGCCTAAAGCCACCGATCATCGTACCGGTGGCGGAGCTTGAACAAAATCTCTTGGCGAGTCTGCACAATCACACGTAATTATTATTATTTTGAACCAACATTTTCAATTTACTGCAAAAGCTAGCTAGAATTCCCCTAATTCTTCTATGCAAAGAACTAGAACTAAAAAGCCAGAACTAGACTTGTTTTGTAGGAAAGGAGAAAATTACCAGCAGTAGGGGGATGGTCAGCTCACCGGACGGCCGGAGGGACGGAGACGTAGCTTGCAGGGGAGGATGCAGTTGGAGCTGCGAGTCCCTGTTGCTGAGCTGCTCACCGCGCGCCGGCGCAAGGCCTGGCCAGGACGGAAGATCCAGCCTCCGGCAAACCGCCGTCTTCACTCGAGCCACCGGCGGCCGATCACGCCCACAGCCGCAGTCGCCGCCCAAGTCGCCGGTCGAGAGAGACAGAGAGGACGGACAGAGGATGCGAAGACTCTTTCGATTTTCATCTGGAGACTTGTTCACGCTCGCAGATGGGCCTTATGGGCTGGACCGCCAGCCCTTAAAAAAGTTGTTAAATACCGCCAACTCAAAAAAAAAGTTGTTAAATACCGATGCCTAATTTCTCGACGCCTAGAATATCGCTCAAATAGAGCAACTTCCACCTTCCATCACCTCCCGCTCGACGCTCTGTGTGTTGAACAAACCACCACTTGAACGGATATTTTGCAGTTTTTTATCATGTGGTGGTCTAGTGTGTTGCATGTTAGACCACTTGACCATCTAATCACAACATAGGGAGTGGATTCAATTGCTTTTCATAATTGCTGATGAATAAATTAAGTTTTTATGAACTTTCAAGTTTCATAGAATTTTGACATTAATTGGAGCATTCACATGCGGGGGGAGGTGTCATTTTGCTGTGTGGCTAAATAGTTGATTCGATGACCAAGTGGTGAAAATTGCAACAGATTAGATCACCATATGGTGAAAACTGCAAAACGGGAAATCCATGAGGATTTGTGCAACTCATGGAGCAGAAGACGACGGAATATGCAATTTTCTCATCTCGAGTATTTGGCATCGCCAGCTATCCCTTCATTCATACGTTTTTTCCTCTAGATGGAAGTTATTCCTTCTGTAGAATCTCAACGAAAAATCTATCCCATCCTAACAAATCGTGGAAGACTTACACTTTGTTTGCCCACCCGTCACCTTAACAGACAAAAAAATTCTCCCAAAAAAGATGGCCTCCTCTCAATTTTCAGCTCGTGCCCTAGACATCCTATTTTCTTTGAATGTGTCTTTGCTATGGAGTGGTTTTCAGCAGTGGTGCCCCTTGTCCAAGCCTAAGGACCACGAGACTACCGACAAGTTCATCAGGCCATACAAAATTGATGCAAGAAATCAATTTTCTTAGATACATTAATTAATAATTTATATGATGCTAAGGAAAATCACATAGTACAATAATGAAGCATGTATCCGGAAAGTAATGACTTCTCGAGAGGTTGTAATCCGCTTGTCTGATGGGGGCTGTGGGGTTATGGCTTGGTTGCCTTCCATGATAAATTGTGTAAGCTCGATTCTCCGTAAAAAATGAGCTCCTTAACTTTTGTAGTGAAAAGTGTTCGATTGCAAATTTATGCGGACAAATAGATGGTTTGTGAAATATTAAAAAGGTTTTTCTAAGACAACCTAGAAATACCCAAAATGATCCTCTTGTTTCTATAAGAGTTTTGTAGTGAATAAAATTCATGCATTAATCAAGAAATTTGAAAATAATTATCACAAGAAACTTAATTAAGATCATACATAACACTTTATATTCAGTCTGCACTAGTTTAAAATATATACTGTACTAGTTTAAAATACTTACTACTGTAAAGACACTTAACAAAGGTCATACATAATAAATTAACAAAGCCAAATATATAAATGGTTGGTTACACATCTAGCCGTGCGCACCTCGCTAGTTAAAATTAATTGTGCGCTATGTGATTATTGGAAAAACCGACCTTGTGCCCAGCCGGCACGCAATAGCCAGTAGAAGCTAGATAACTTTGCGATTTTAGCTATAGCACGTTATGGTATTATGCCGAGCCTGGCAGTCTCACTGCCGGTCGGTGCATCGCTGGCCTCGGTTTAGAGGACACGTTAATATCGATGTAGTAGGCGCGTCGGCACTAGTTGGGCAAGCACCTATGGCGGAGGTCGATATCGGGGTCGACCTCTCACTACGGGAAAGCCACACTACGCCGACGGCCGTCCTGTACGCCGACGGCCAAATGTCGGGGCCGTCGGCGTACAGCACGGGCTAGGGCAGACGACGAACAGGCCGTCGGCGTACGAAGCGCCGTCGGCGTAGACTTACGTCCCCGACGGCTGCCGGCGGCGTTCTAAATCCCGTCGGCGTACAAAAGGGCGGCATAACGGAACCGTCCAGCGTCGTTGATACGCCGACGGTACTGCCGTCGGCGTACACGCCATCATAAACACCGACGGCTGCCGTCGGCGTTTAGTTGTTTTTTTAATTTATTTTCGTATATAATATTCATTTCTTTATTTCTCTATATAATATTTAATGTAGTTGTAATTTATATATATATTGGACCTATAATTGCCCTCCCAATTTCAGTATCCCACCCCCATAAAATAACGGTTTGAGTTTTCCGGAATCCAACCCTACAACATATACATGTAAAACAAATAAAAACAACACATCTAATATGCACCTGTAACAAATAAAGTCTAGTCTAGTTTTCTTATGTTCCATGATAACGTGACTCTTTTGTTTTGAAGGGTCCTCAAGAAGCAAATAGTTTTGCAATTAGCACTGATTCATCTCATTTATCAACAAAACAATGGCTAGATAAGATGAAGACATTGTTCATCAGCAAAGGGTCAGGATTTTCATCTCGCAATGTACTTACCGGAGATCCCTACATTGAAATAGATGTAGTTGGACTGCCGTCTGAAGTGGCAAAAAGAATAACTTTTGAAGAACAGGTTACAGACATCAACATTAACAAATTGCAAGAGATTGTTGACAAGGGAGACTGTTTGACCTATAGAGATGGTCAAACAACATACGCAATCACTGTAGGATCGCAAGGATATACCACACTTAAAGTGTGTGAAACGATCAGTAGAAGAATCATTAATGGAGATGTTGTTTTCCTGAACAGGCCACCTAGTACCGTGAGAGAAAGTAGTTCAACAACTTGGTGTCAAAAGTAGTTCAACAACTTGGTTTTGTGGGTCTGCAGCTCTACCGTGAGGAAAAGTTCTACTCAAGCCGACTAGTGGAGGATTGTTTCTCAAATTTTATGAATAGACACCCACCAATTGGAAATGTCACAACCTAGGTTTGGGTGGGGTTCCGACGCTCTCGGGCCCCGCTTTGGTTAAACCCTGAATCCGCTGGAAAAACCCTAACGTTTCCGTCTACCCCATAGACGTGCGTCGAAAGGGGGTACCCAAGTGGACTTTTTTGCTTGGTTGTGTTATGTTAGGCCATAGGAACATGGGAAACCAAAGTCTACCCCAAATCGACACACGATTCCATCCGGTTCGTCCGAAAGGGGAGTTTTCACCTCTAAGTGCAGAAACTTACTAGAGAGAAAGTGAAACCGATGATATCTTAGTTGCTACTACTCTGTTTCGATTAATGATGATGATGGGTGACTACTTTTTGCATTGATATTAAACAAACCATGCAAATTACATTGACAACATAAATTACACGGACAACAAAATATCGGTAGTAGCGAAAACACAACATAAATTGAAGATACATGGTACTCTGCAAATTAGAAAAGAAAATTCATCTACCATCGACGCAGCCTCCCGCATCACTCTTGCCTTTCGACGACGCAACACCCTTGTCCTTCGACGACGCCGCACCCTTGCCCTTCGACGCCACCGCCGCCGCTGCAGCTTTCTTGCTCGCTTCAGTCGGCATGAAGATATCATCTTCATCCTCGCTCTCCTCGACCCATAAAATCGGTGCACGAAAAGCACGCAACATATCTGCTTCACTCCTATATGTTAGTTTCTTCTTCTGCCACCTAGCATACAGCCTCACAAGTTCTTTTTCTATTTCCTTCGAATCCCTTCGTGGCCACCCATGCCTAACTAGCTTCGCTGATAGCTCACGGAGATAAGGTGGATGACTAACAATATCTTCGAATGGGATCTTCTTATTGTCTACCTTGAAATCGACCGTAAACTGTAAAAGTAGTGCCGACATTCCTACCGGGAAACTAGCATCTGAAGGAAAGCTCGACATGTTCGAGTGAGTGGACTAGAATGCTTACCAACCTCAGTGAGAAGGGGTTTTTATAGGCCGAGATGAGAAGAATTGGCGGAAACAGGCGGGATCCAATGGCTCAGAAGCGCACGAAGGAAACACATGATCCGTGTGCTTCTTCCTGATCCAACGGCTCACCAGCGCTCGAAAGAAACACACCGCCGATCCAACGGCTCAGAAGCGCACAAAGGAAACACACAATCCGTGTGCTTCTTCCTGATCCAACGGCTCACCAGGGCTCGAAAGAAACACACCGCTGATCCAACGGCTCAGAAGCGCATGAAGGAAACACACGATCCGTGTGCTTCTTCCTGATCCAACAGCTCACCAGCGCTTGAAAGAAACACACCGCTGATCCAACGGCTCAGAAGCACACGAAGGAAACACACGATCCGTGTGCTTCTTCCTGATCCAACGGCTCACCAGCGCTTGAAAGAAACACACCGCTGATCCGACGGCTCAGAAGCACACAAAGGAAACACACGATCCGTGTGCTGCTTCCTGATTGGGCATACTACAGCTCACAAGCCCATTTCTCACTATATATATGTAGTCATGGCCTCCATTGGCATAGCACATCTAAACTGATATCTGATCCCTCATCACTATCCCATGGCTTCCACCGTACCCACTCTAACCTACTCGGAGGCGGAGGCGCTTTGCGCCTCGAACTACCCCTGCCCACCCGGCTACGACGTCCCCACCGGCTGGAGGCTGAGCACCGGAGGCGTGCCAGTCCCTCCTGTCCCTCAAGGTTTGGGGCGCCGGGCGGCCATCACGAACCACTACTACCTCGAGCTCACTCCGGAGCAGCGGATGGATTCCCGCTGTGACGAGGGGTAGACTCATCAAGACCCATAGTCGAGATCCGTGGGTTGTGAATATGGGGGGAGAGAACGTGGTAGCGCTGGAAGTTACGTCGGCTGACAAGCAGGGCAAAGATTTTACCCAGGTTCAGGGCCCTCGTGTGGAGGTAACACCCCTACGTCCTGCCTGTCTGTTATTGCTATGTGAATATGATGGTTACAAGGGTCCCGGCGAGATGTCGATCTCGCTAGGGTTTTGGTGGCTCTGAAAGTACGTGGTCTGGTACGACGGCCCTCCCAGTACTTAAATAATAGGCTGGGTCTCGGGTGTTCGTAACCGACTCGATTTACACATATGGTAAGCCTAAACCGACCTATGTCTTTGTCAAACTTGGAGGATACTCCATCTTCGTGGGCTTCCCTTCATGGGCTTCTTGTAGGCTCTGATAGCTGGGCCTAGTCGATACGTGCACCAGGTACCCTCATGATAGGGTACCCGATAGGCATACCCATGTCAGTAGCCCCCCGAGTACTTGTCTGATTCGAAGAGTCGGGCATGGACTCATACATCATGCATGTTATGATCTTTTGTATTTGTGTCGTATGATTTGAAATGTCTGTATAAAATAGCACATGTTGGCTATGTCGAGTGTTTCATCGACTATGAATTTTTGCTTATGATAATCAAGGGATATTAGCTTAGCAGACCCGGCACACACGACGGATCGGGGCCAGTTAACTGCCATTTGTGGCAAAACCATACTAGCTTTCAATCAAAATCGAGTCCCCGGACACGAATCTGGAAAGACTGGACAGACTCGAAACGGCCGTTGAGGTCTTACTGAATCGAACTGCAGTATAGTTTTGATCAACCCAACGCGTCCGTCGGGGATTATTCATCATGTCTGCTGACACGGAACACTTAAGGATAACGCTGCTGGAGCGGTCCTTAGCCCAGCTCGACTGATCGGCGGGTCTTACCTTTGCACTATGCATGCAGCATCCAAGGATCGTCGGATCAACTCGGGAATTTTTCGAGTATGATTATGCTTATGAACTGAGTCGAATGGTTTGTCGACTGATATTTTGCCATAATTCTATCGGGTGCGCGACAGCGCTCCCGATGGGAGTAGCCCCCGAGATTGTGCTTTATTGCTTGCAATGGAGGATAATCTCAAAATCCTTTTATTCTGCACACATTAGTCAAAGAATTTTTTTATACGCTCCCGATGGGAGTATTATGTTCAGTCGAAAGTCGGTCGACTGGAATTTATGACCATTGCCGGAGAACTATTCGATATTTATGTGAGAGACCACCCGAAGCTATCATCGAGTAACTTGTATGCCAGTTATGCAATATGAATAATGTCAGCAATGACGCAATTTGCGACTGCCATCTCTGACAAGCAGTGGCGTGCTTGGTGATGTTTGATAAGACGTGACCCTGTTTTGTGGGCCCGTTTTTGTAGAGCTGACCAGGGATGACGCCGCGTGGACTTGATTTGACCGTTCTGGCGCGATTTTCACGGGACGTGATGATGGTTTCCTGGATTCTCGTGCGTAGTGGGCGGAGTGGCCGGCGACGGTTGCTCTCCACGGCCGCCACGTGTATGGCCAGATTTCGCGCGGAGCGCATGGATTTGTGTTGACGGCTGCGATCGTTTTGCGATCTGTGGTAAATAATGGGGACGGCGCTGGCAGAATTTTTTACTTGCCATTTGCTCCTTGCGCCGCCCCTCTTCTCCTTCCTCGCGCTGCCCCTCCATTGTCTCTGCGCCCAAGCTCTTTGCTCTCCACTCCCCACTGTAGCAATGGCGAAAGGAGGTGCCAAGCGTGGCGCCGCCGCCGCCACCGCGACCGACGCGGCCAAGGGCAAGAAGACAGTGGCGGGTACATCTGCCGCCGCTGCCCTGAAGAAGAACAGCGGCGATTGGGCGAGGTCCACTATCAAGGACGCCCATTTGATCAAGCTCCGCGAGCAAGGATATCTGCCACCCGCGGAGCAACTCACCGTCCGCGCTCCGTCGCCCAAGGAGGTATGCCCCGAACCACACGCAACAAGCGCGTTTGCTTCGCGGAGTTTGTTTCCAGGGGCTTCTCGCTTCCCCTCCACGACTTCATGCGTGGTATTCTTTTTGCCTACGGGGTGCAGATCCATGATCTCACCCCGAACGGTGTTATGCATATTGCGTGTTTCATCACGCTGTGCGAGTGCTTCCTCGGCGTCGTGCCCAGCTGGGCGCTGTGGAAGACAATTTTCATGGTGCGACCCAAAAGAGGAGGTGGTCGCACCTACCCCGTGGGCGGCTGCGGCATCCAGGTGCGCAGCGACACGCGTTATTTCCGCCTGAAGACAGTCGACTCCGCCCAAGGCTGGAGGAAAGGGTGGTTCTATGCAAGCGTCGAGCAAGACGAAGTCGCCGCCTACTCGACTGCAGCTTTTGCCTGGACCAACGCATGGGCCACAAGCTCTCAGTCGAAGAGTTGGAGGAAGTAAGCCCTTTGCTGACTCGGATCGGCGAGATGTTGGACAGGGTCACAGGCATCCACCTGATCGCCACCTTTGTGAAGAGACGGGTATGGCCCATTCGTGCTAGAGCGCACCCTATGTGGGAGTATGAAGGCGCGGATGACATCACCCGAATGAGTCCAGAGGAGCTGTCAAGGAACGAGCTGCTGTCGCAAGTGCGGCACATCACCAACTTGTCGGCTGGCGACAATGCGATGTCGACTATCCCATTGAACCGTATGGGTTGGAAAACCCTTTGCTGAGGTACGTATGCTTTTTGACATGCTTACATTTTGAGGAGTTGCCACTCGTATGTTGTGCATTTGTTCGATTCTTGCTTCTGACTTTGCAGTTTTTGATGTATGGGATGCAGGACCACTCGACCGCCACCTCTCTTCCGCCTCTGCCGAAAAACGGCGAGACTGAAGAAACTCAAGTGCAGGTAGTGGACCGAAAAGGGATCAGTCGCCCATCCCTTCTGCCACCACCTCGCACGCGGAGGAGGTCGATGAGGAAGCAGCGAAAGAGGTCCAATCTGAGGATAAGGCACCGCTGACCAAGAAGTCGACACCGCGCCACCGAAGCGACGTCGACTGGCCAAGAAGACGCCTTCTGCTATGAGTTCACCCGCGAAGGGGCAGGGCTTGGAGGATGACGAGGAATCAGGCTCGCGCCTGTTTTCCAAGCCGCTCCTTTGCGTATGTGCTCAACAAGCTCCACTCACCTTCTTCAGTCGAGTGGTACCCCAGCCTTTGGAGGCCCAATTTTTGGCGACTCCGAAGATGAGGAGGATGAGGAGCACAGGTATGTGGTTTTTGAGTATGATATGAGAAGTTGTGCTTGTTGCATATTTGTGCTGATTTGTCTCTCCTTTTTGTGCCACTCGCAGTGCTGAGAACTATCAACCTGCGACTCCTCCAGTCGAGAATGTTCTGATCCTGGAACACGCGAATGCTGCTCCGACTGCAAACGAGGCTGCCCAACCGACGGCCACAGATGCAGTCGCTGAAGCGGCCAAGGTGACGGCTCCAGAGGTCGAGACATCAGTCGCGTCTTTTGAACCGTGGATGAACCACGTAAGTATCTTTTTGCCTGACCCGTTTAGTTTTGGGTCTATGAGAGTTTGAAATTTTGCTGAATTCGAGTACTTGCAGCCCTTCTACCACACCTTGGCAGATTCCGCCAAGGCTTATGTCCAGGTGGAGCAGGAGAGGGATACCGTGCGCGCCAAGCTAGAGCGGCTCTGTCGTGAGTTCTCCTTTTTGCTTTTGTTTGCTAAATTTCTTTTTGCAATGCCTGACTCTGTCGAGTATGTATGCGATTTGCAAAACCAGGCGAGAAGAAAGACTGGAGGATACACTCGCCGCGCAGCGCGAAGAGTCGAAAGAACTGGCCGCCGCCGCCAACTCAGCCGCTGCACGTGAGCGAGGATATGCTGACCAGCTCGCAGCACTCGCACAGGCCATGGGAGGTAAGTGCTCCTTTTTGCTTTTGATATGATGATGTAGATGTCGAGTGTCATGAAATGACTTTTGCCATTTTTGAGTTGTGCAGAAGCTGTTGGCGCTCCGGCTTCTGCAGATATGGCGAGTGACGACCTTTCGCTGGAGCAGGCCGTGGGCAGCTTAAATGCCATATGCGACCAGGCGAAAGACGCACTCGTTAAATCGACGAGCACGCTTGGCGCTGTGTACGGGGTGGTGTTCCCGACTGCATAGTGCCATCGACTGCGGACGGCTTCGCCGACGTGTTTGGCCCAGGGACATCCACCATGGCGAATTTCGCTCGAGCCAACACGGTACGCGGATCCGAGTCCACCCTCAAGCTTCTTATGGGTCATGGCATAGCCTGTGACTATGACGGCGGCTGTCTGAGTTCCCTCGGAAACCAGATGGGAAGCCCGTGTCTCTGAAGGGGGTGAGCGGTGCCGCGACGCGACTGGCTAAAGTTTTTATGAACACCATGGAGCGCCGGGCAGCCGAGACTGCCGCTCGTCTGCAGAGAAATCGACCTCTTAGGTTTACGGTAGCTGTGCCCTTTTATTTTTATGCCTTGTAATGACACCTCTGAACTGCGCGAGTATGCGCTGCTTTGTTTGTGCTACTTTGTTTATGCAAATAGTCTTTTGCTAGTGTGTCTTATGCTCGAAGAGCTGTATGCTTATGATTTGAGTGTTGCTGTTTGACACAAACTTTGTGTTTGTGATTATGCTTTTTGAACAGTCACGAGAAACTGCTCCTGCGACTAGTTCCTCACAGGCTCCAGCATCCACCCGATCACAGTGTCAGGTGACAAACGATGCCAAGGTGATGGAATATATGAAGGCCAAACATGTAAAAATGGAGCAGGAGCTGAAGAACACCCAGGCTGAGCTGAATCGATGATGGAGGCCCGCGTTGGCCACCCAACGCGAGCGTTATGTTCTTGGAGAAATGGATCTTGTAAAAAGGCAACTCGATTGTGAGTTCGAGTCTTGCTCTGCTGACAAAGCTTTTTTTTGCCTAGTCTTAGTCTTTTCGATTTGACTGATATGCCTGTTTCGCAGGCTTTGTTGATGACTTCGAGGCGGAGAGGCTCGCGTGGAAGGGCGTTTGGATAGTGTGATCGACGACCCCACGACTGGGCGCCAACACTTTGGAATGATAGGTATCATGCCCGAATACTGCCACTTTAAAGGATCGTGCCTGGCGAAGTGCAGAATTGCTCGAGTTATGCCGGAGGGCGTTTATTCGCTTGAACGAGACTTTGTTTCCTGCGGGGCCGCAACCACAAGGAATCCGCGCTTTGCTGAACGTCTTTCGTCACACAACTCCAATTCGAGAGTTGTTGACCCAGAGGCTCGTGTTGGAGCCAACGCAGCGATGGCGTATGTTCGCAGTCAAAGACCAAGATTGGTGTTGCAGCCACCCGCAGCCGGAGAGGTCCTCGAACAAAGAGATCTGAATGCGATCCGAGCTGCGGAGACACTAATCGAGTGCACTCGCGAACAGCTTTGTGGTCCCGAGCTGCCTGTAAAGGACGAGCCTGAGGAGTAGAGTATTTGCGAGTGTAATTTTGAACAGGGGGCAGCCCCCGAGTGTAAATTGTAACTCTTTGTTCATGAATTGATCATGTTTGTATTGCTCAGCCCCCCGAGTCGATCGAGTGGGGTTATGAAATATATGTTAATTGTGAAACAATGACTGTGCAGCCCCCGAGTATTCGAGTGCGGCTGCAGAGCTTTTGTGTTATTTGGATCCTTGCGACGCAGCCCCCGAGTGTTCGGGTGCGGCTAAGGTATTATGTTTTTGCAGAACGAGAGCTCATGTGATAGGTAACGCAGCCCCGAGTGCTTCGGGTGCGGTTAAGTTATGAATTATGCGAGTAGACACAGAGAAATAGGAGGAACATTGATTATATTCCACTTATGAATGTTAGACTGCAGGCCGCCTCATTAAAAACCTTCCAGCCCCCTTAGGTACCCTGGTAAGGAAAAGAGCGCGTCTGAAACCTGCAGCCATCCGACATATCGCCTATTACATTGTATGATTGTGAGCACTTTATGCATAGAAACGGCGCAGATGCGCAACGTTCCAAGGATTATGAGAGAGTTCGCCTGTCTTCGCGTGCTTCAATCGATATGCGCTCCACCAAGGACCTCAGTGATGATGAAGGGGCCTTCCCATGGGGAGGCGAGCTTGTGCACCTTCTTTTGCTTCAGTCGAAGAACCAGGTCGCCAAAACGAAGGACCTGGTGCGCAGTCGACGGCTGTGGTAGTTGCGGAGATCTTGCTGGTAAACAGCTGTGGGCCAAGGCCGTATCTCGCGCTTCATCGAGTAAGTCGACTGCATCTTCGAGTGCTTCTTCTGCGTCGTTCATTGTATGCTTCAACTCGTGGTGCGTTGAACCGCACGTCTGATGGCAGTATTGCCTCTGCACCGTAGACCATGAAGAATGGGGTGAACTGCGTAGAAGTGTTGGGAGTTGTGCGTAGGCTCCATAGCACAGATGGTAGTTCTTCGACCCAAGCACCCGCAGCTCTTTTGAGTGGCACCAGGAGGCGCTTTTTGATTCCGCTGTCACAAGTCCATTGGCCTTTTCGACTTGGCCATTGGATTGTGGATGTGCCACGATGCGTAGTTGAGCGTAATGTCTTGCTCTTTGCAGAAAGTTTTGAACTCCTCAGCCGTGAAGTTGGTGCCATTATCAGTGATGATACTGTTTGGGACACCGAAGCGGTAGATGATGCTCTTTATGAAGTTGACTGCCGTAGTAGCAGTCGAAGTTTGTGATGGGGACCGCCTCGATCCACTTTGTGAACTTGTCGACTGCCACCAGTAGGTGAGTATGCCCGCCATGCGATGACTTTTTGAGTGGCCCAACCATATCGAGCCCCCATTGGGCGAAAGGCCAGGCCAGCGGTATGGTCTTCAACGCGATGCGGGTGCGTGGCCTTGTTGCGAATTTCTGGCAGCCGACGCACCTTTTGACTATGTCCTCCGCGTCCTTGAGTGCTGTAGGCCAGTAAAACCCTGCTCGAAAGGCTTTGGCTACGAGTGATCGACTGCTGGCATGATGCCCACAGGTACCTGCATGAATATCTCGAAGTATGGCTTGACCATCTTCGAATGCGATGCATCTTTGGAACATACCTGATATGCTGCTTGTATAGCTCGCCGTTGATGACGGTGTATGCCTTTGATCTTCGAGTCACGCGCGGGACTCGGTTATGTCATCTGGTAGCTCGCCGCGGAGTATGTAGGCCAGAAAGGTTGAGTCCAAGTTGGCTCGATGAGGAGCACCTCGACTGGAGGGTCCTCTGTGCTGGGCGCTTTGTTCTTGGTCGATGAGGAGGAGCCCGTTTTTCCTTGATGGACCTGTGCTCGATGCGCTCGAGGAAACACCAGGTGGAACTTGTGCGCCAGTCGAGCCAAGGTTGGCTAGCATGTCTGCTTCTTCGTTGCTTTCCGTCCTATGTGCCGTAACTCGCAGCCATCGAAGCTGCCCTCCATGTGTTGTACAGGTCGCGTAGCGATCATGTTGTCCGCGATTGCGTCACAGGCCTTCATTGTTTGCTGCACCACAAGATTCGAGTCGCCGTAGATCATCAATCGAGTGCACCCAAGTGCTTTTGCCATCTTCATGCCATGGATCAAGGCTTCGTACTCAGCCTCGTTGTTGGAGGGTAGTTTGAATCCCATCTGCAGAACATAGCGAAGCTTGTCGCCTTTTGGTGATATGAGGATGACGCCTGCCCTGCGCCTTCATTCTTTTTGACCCATCGAAGTACATGGTCCAGGAGTTGGACACATCTGGTGCCCAGGCAGCTGGGCTTCGATCCACTCGGTTGTGAAGTCAGGTAGACTTGTGCCTTGATAGCCTTCGGGTGCTCGTACTTGATGTCCCTTGGTGCCAGCTCGATGAGCCATTTTGCGACTCGACCCGTTGCATTGGGGTTTGTGAGAATATCACCGATTGCTGATTACTTATCACGGTGATCGGGTGCTCTGTGAAGTAGTGCGTCAACTTCCTTGAGGACATGAACACAGCGTAGGCCAGCTTCTGATATGCGGGTACCGCTGCTTTGATATGGAGAGAACCTCGCTCAGGTAGTAGACAGGACGTTGTATGCTTTGCGAGTGCCCTCCTCCATGCGTTCGACTACCAGCACGGTACTCACCACCCTGTTTGTAGCGAGACATACAGGTATAGTGGCTCCCGTTCCTTGGGTGCGACGAGGATTGGAGGGCTTGTGAGGATCCGCTTGAGATCTGTGAAGGCTGCTTCGGCTTCTGGCGTCCACTCGAACTTGTCCGCCTTCTTCATCAGTCGATAGAACGGCAGCGCCTTTTCGCCAAGTTTGCTGATGAATCGACTGAGCGCTGCCACTCGACCTGCTAGCTTCTCACATCATGGAGTTTTGAAGGCCTTTGCATTGTGAGGATGGCCTGTATCTTCTCTGGGTCTGCTTCGATTCCCGGGCAGAGACTAGATACCCCAAGAGCTGCCCGGCTGGGACGCCGAACGTGCACTTCTTGGGATTGAGCTTGATATGAAAACGCTTGAGGTTATCGAATGTCTCCCTCAAGTCGTCGAGTAGTGTATGCTCTTCCCTTGTGGTAATGACGATGTCATCCACATAGACTTGGACGTTGCGTCCAATTTGCTTTTTGAGGCAGTCTTGCATCATGCGCTGGTATGTTGCACCAGCGTTCTTGAGCCCGAAGGGCATAGTTGTGTAGCAGTAGACCCCGAGTGGGGTTATGAACGCCGTTTTTTCTTCGTCTTCTTGCTTCATCCTTATCTGGTGATACCTGAGTAAGCATCCAGAAAGGAGTCGTGCGCATCCGGCGGTGGAGTGGACGACGATCTGGTCGATTCGAGGTAGAGGGAAGTGATCCTTTGGACAGCACTTGTTCAGTGCTGTAAAATCCACGCACATCCGAAGGATGTCTGTATGCTTCTTCTCTACGAGTACGGGGTTGGCAACCCATTCTGATTTCTTGATTTCTCTGATGAACCCTGCTGCGAGTAACCGGTCGACTTCAGATTCGACTGCGGTTCGCTTTGCTCCAGAGATGCGACGCATCGTTTGCTTGACTGGCTTTGCATCTGGAAATAATTGGAGAGAGTGCTCGGCGAATTCCCTGGGAATACCTGGCATGTCGGCTGGACACCATGCGAATATTTCCCAGTTCTCACGGAGGAATTCGACGAGCGCGCTTTCCTATGCGATAGGCAGACTCGAAGAGACGTTGACTGTCTTGGACGGATCGGTCGGGTGTACCTGATGCGCCCTTGTGTCATTTGTAGCGTTGAAGGATCTGTCGACTGCCAACTTTTTATGCTCTGGAAGGAGTGTGCGGTCGTTGGTGATCGCCAGTCGGCGAGTGACTCTTCCATGCCGAATGTCTCGGAGATTTTGCTGAACTCGCGGTCGCAAGCATCGGACCTTTGAAAGTTGCCGCGGACAGTGATGACTCCTTTGGCCCTGGCATCTTCAGCATGAGGTAGGGCGTAGTGTGGCACCGCCATGAATCGAGCGAACGTCGGGCGCCCAAGAATAGCATGGTATTGTGATTTCCAGTCGACGACCTCGAACTCAATCGACTCCGTCCTGAAGTGGCTCTTGTCCCCGAACGTAACGTCGAGTTGTATGGTGCCTTCTGGGCTGATTGCTTTGCCTGGAACGATACCGTGAAGGTATTTGAAGATTTTGGGAGGTTTTCGACTGACCTGTTCATTTTGGAGCGTGTCCGCGAAGATGATGTTTATGCCGCTGCCTCCATCCATGAAGACCTTGGTCATGGCGTAGCCTATTTGCGCGTCGAGTACCAGAGCGGCGTGCCCTGGTCGGACTACAGCTGGGGGATGATCCTCCCGACTGAAGCTTATGGTGGTCTCCGATCCCTTCAGAAACTCAGGTACAGCGGGTGGCGCCATGACAGCCATGTTTACCTGTCGAGTGATTAGCTTTTGCTGCTGTTGGAGGGGCGACCCTTTTGTATCATGTACATCTGCCGTGGGGCTGTGGATATTGATCTTCTTCTACCGATGTACGGGTGTATGGCACCTGCGATATTTGCGCCGGAGCGGCTGTGGTGGTGGTTGCTGCAGTGGTGGCTGCGGTGGTGCCATGAGAGCAGGCATGGCGTTTTGCTGGGGCACTGCTGCAGGCGTGGGTTGAGGGGTGCTGGGCCGTGCCTTTTGAGTCGCATCATGTAGTCAGTCGCCATTTGGTCGAATTCCCTGCAGTTCCTTAGGGTGTGATTGGAGATCAGCCTTCCATCGTTCCCTTGAATAGAGGTGGAATCTGCACCAGTCGTCCATCTTTTCTTCGAATGACCGCTCGGGTTTTGCATCGCCCGCTTGCGCCATTCTTGCTTTTTGTAGCTGTCGCTCCGCTGGTCGGTCTCGACTGTCTCGTCGATCGTCGAGCGTCGGTTGCTCCTATCTTGATCATCACGGGATTGCGTGTACCCAGCCGCCATGAACTCGGGTCTGTCGTCGTCGTAAGGACGTTTGGACCGTTTGCGCCTGCGATCATCTCTGTATGAGTCTCTGCGGCTTCGACTGCCGCTGTCGTGGTTGTCGCGTGGTGGGGAAGCGCGGGATCTACGCACAGAATCTCTCCGTCTGCCCACTCAGTCGCAATCTTTATGAGTTGAGCCAAGGAACTTGGCTTTTCGCGGCCCAGTGCCTCCCTGAAGTCCTTCCTGGCTAGACCTTCTGTGAAGGCGTCCATGGCCCTATCTTCTGATATTGCGCCAACCGAATTGCGTATTTCGGTCCACCTTCGTATGTATGACCTCAACGACTCGTCTGATCGTTGTTTGCATGCTCTCAGCTCTTCGAATGTCTTCGGGCGCTCACAAAGAGGCTCGAAGTTTTTGATGAAATCTCGGCGGAAATCATCCCACGAGTCGTACGACGATGGAGGGAGCGCCTTGAGCCAGTCGCGGGCTGTGCCTTCGAGCATAAGTCGTATGTACTGCATGCTGTGATATTCGTGCCGCGCTGGCATGCGACGGCAAGTCTGTAATCTTCTAGCCACCCGGAAGGCTCCTGGCGACCGTTGTACTTGGGTTGTTCACCTGTTAGCTTGAACCCTTTGGGAATCCGCGTTTTGCGAATACGTCGAGTGAAGCACAATGCTCCACATGGCTCTGGTTCGCGGTCAGAGTATGAATCGCTGCTGTAGGACCTTCGAGATCTGCTTCTGCTGGACCTGTGCCGGCGCGAACTTCTCCTTCCTTCATCTGAGTGATGGCTACGACCACTACGATTATGCTCTGCGTGTCGCGAGTCGACTATGTCGCGATCTCGTTCTCTTGCTGGCGTTTTGTCTTCTGGCTGTAAAGACTTTGCTGCTAGGGCTAGCGATTTGAGTTGTTGGCGATGCAGGGCTGCAGCAGGGTCGTCCGCCGGAGGTTGTAGCGCCTTCAGATAGGCACCTACGAGAGAATAGTGCACCCGCAGCTGTTTTGGGTACTGGGATGCCGTCAGCGTCCTCTGTCATGAACGACAGATTGCGGGTGATTTGTGCTCTCTCATGCTCTGGGAGACTCGCCAACCGCGACCTGGGTCGTGGGGTTGGTTGCCTTGTGGAACCGAGGGATTGCTCCCTTCGTCGGGCACTCGAAAGGCTAGCTTGCCTTCTGCGTTCTTCGAGTGCCGCTCGGTAGTTTTTCAGTCGAAGCGATTCCTGCCAGTTGAAGTACTGGTAGGTCAGCATCTCCTCCGGAGTCGAGTTTGCTGGCATCATTGTGCACTCCTTGATGACTTTATCTGCTTTTGCTGCCATCCTCTGTGATCGTCAAGGTTGTGACTCCATCCGGCATAGTTACCGTGCATGGGTATTGTGTAGGCCTGTGGGCAGCTGCGGCTACAGATGATTCTGCGGAGAAGGCCACGTAGACCTGATGGGGTGACCCGTGGGCACGTGTATGCATTGTCGATTCCAGTCATGGACTCGATGTCGTCATCGATGCTCATGTCAGAGCCATTATGCTTGTCCAGCAGATCTTCTAGGCGAGTTTCGTTCTCAACGTGGTCGTCGCTTATGCTCATCTCCTTGTTGGCGAAGCCATTATGGATCTCTGAGTCGAGGTTGGAATTGATGAAGATCTCCGAGTCGACGTTGCTGTCGTTATGAACCGCGGGCTCGTAGAAGTCGTCGAGGGAGATCCCGCAGTCGAAGTTGTGTCGTCGAGTGGGTGGTCAAAGTCGACGTTGCTTGTGCGGTATGCTGATTCAGCCTCTTCGCCTTGGAGTTCCGCCATCATGAACTTGTCGATCTCGCCAGTCGACATGGTTGTTGCTGGTGAGCAGGCTTCAGGAATTGACGTCGGGGCGAACTCAGTCGACGGTGCTCGGGTGCGCCTCGCGCGAGTGGTTGCGGATCTGTCAAGTCCTGCGTGCCAAGATTGTTTACGAAAAAACTGAATGCTCCAACTTGTAATCCAAACCTGACTCTAGGCCGGAAAATGCCTCCTGAAGATCGGCGAGTGCGGACTGAAGTTCATCTGAGGAGTGATGCGCTTTTTGTGGGTGAAGCGAGCGGGCTGCCGCTTTTCGAGTGGATCGGCGATTCACCGTGTGTCGCCTGGATCGGCGAGTTGCTGTTTGCTGAAATGGCGGCGAGTTGTCGTGTGCAGATTCGATCGGCGAGTTGCCGTTTGCAGATGAGATTGGCGAGTTGCCGTTTGCTAATGCGATCGGCGAGTTGCCGTTTGCTGATGCGATCGGCGAGTTGACGTTTGCTGATGGGACCGGCGAAACTTCAAGTCCAACGCTATTCTTTCCCACAGACGGCGCCACTTGACGAGGGGTAGACTCATCAAGACCCATAGTCGAGGTCCCTGGGTTGTGAATATGGGGGGAGAGAACGTGGTTAGCGCTGGAAGTTACGTCGGCTGACAAGCAGGGCAAAGATTTTATCCAGGTTCAGGGCCCTCGTGTGGAGGTAACCCCTACGTCCTGCCTGTCTGTTATTGCTTTGTGAATATGATGGTTACAAGGGTCCCGGCGAGATGTCGATCTCGCTAGGGTTTTGGTGGCTCTGAAAGTACGTGGTCTGGTACGACGGCCCTCCCAGTCCTTAAATAATAGGCTGGGTCTCGGGTGTTCGTAACCGACTCGATTTACACATATGGTAAGCCTAAACCGACCTATGTCTTTGCCAAACTTGGAGTATACTCCATCTTCGTGGGCTTCCCTTCATAGGCTTCTTGTAGGCTCTGAGCCTAGTCGATACGTGCACCAGGTACCCTCATGGTAGGGTACCCGATAGGCATACCCATGTCACGCTGGCATCCAGACTATCGCCAACTTGGGATGCCTTCTTCATCGAAAGGCGTGACAAGGTGCTTGCCAGGTACGAGGAGGACCGCCCGCGTCCTTCGAACTTCAACGAGGCCGGCCGTCGGCTGTGGTGGGCCGGCCGGACTCTCAAGAGGGTCATGGACTACATCACGGCCGGTGATAACCCCCGCCTGCGCTACCCTCAATCACAGTCCAGGAGACAACCCCCGTCAACGACTACTTCACGGCCGTCCGACGACAGCGACGATGACGACGGCGACTACGACGACTACACCCACGAGTATTATAGGCCTAGGCAAGAGTATGACTAACCTGAGTCACATCATTGGTTAGGACAAAATGGTTTGTTGTCATTCATCTATGTACCCAAGTTTGTTGTCATTCGTCTATGTACCCAAGTTTGTTGTCCTTCGTCTATGTACCCAAGTTTGTTGTCATTCGTCTATGTACCCAAATTTGTTGTTATTCGTCTATGTACCCAAGTTTGTTGTCATTTGTCTATGTTTTGTTCTATCTTATATGCTCTCCTTTGTCAGCAGATTTTGATGGAGATTGTGTGCATATTTATCAAAATCAATCAAAATCAATCAGGAAGAAGCACACGGATCGTGTGTTTCCTTCCAGCCCTTGTGAGCCGTTGGATCAGCGGTGTGTTTCTTTCGAGCGCTTGGGAACCGTTGGATCAGCGGTGTGTGTTTCTTTTCAGGGCTTGTGAGCTGTAGTATGCCCAATCAGGAAGAAGCACACGGATCGTGTGCTTCCTTCCAGCGCTTGTGAGCCGTTGGATCAGCGGTGTGTTTCTTTCGAGCGCTTCTGAGCCGTCGGATCAGCACTATCACGACCACTTCGTAAGCCATGCGACCCTATATATAGCCCACCTCCTCAGACAGGTTACTCACTCACACAAAACATTCCAGCGTCACTCGGAGAGGCATCTTTGGGCAACCAGTGGCAAGACGTCTCTGATGACCTGCGACCGTTCCAAACGGTTGCAGATCATCAGAGATGTCTTGCCGGACGGTTGTAGATCATCAGAGACGTCTTACAAGTGGCCACTGGAGAAGGTAGGCAACTTCGATCCGACGTGGTTTTGAAAGGGGCTGGGTTAATTTAGGTAGTCGAAGGACTGGAGAAATTTTTTGGTTGCACACATCAAGCCACACAATAGGGCAGACGCTAGTCAAACATGTTTAATTGCACAACTTGAGTTCTGTTGGTCACAAAAATACAAAATAAAATTCTACAGAAAGCTACTGATGTGTAGAAGACAACACAATATGATTTGGATTAATTGGAGTTACCAAACTCCCTACACAATTGTTTTAATCCAGTAACTCAACAATCAAGTTTTAGCTACCAATTGAGTTCTGTTAATCCTAAAATTAAACACTTTTAGGGGTAACTAACCATGACTAAATGTGATCTAACAAAATTGGTCCTAATTAATTTGGGTTAACCAATCAACAGATTTAATTGTTTTAGTGCAGAAGGGTGTTCTAATTTATAGTTTATACTAAACAATTACCACTGCATAATTAATTCTCCCAAAATTAGGGAAGCTAGTACATCACAGTACCAAGCTAACAAAATTGGTTTGGAAATATTTGGACTACCAGAGCATCAGAAACAAACAAGTTTATAATTTAAACCTTCTGTGGTATTTTGAATAATACATTTTTATTATTTATCTAAATGAAATGAAACCACTTGGGTTGGTTAAAAAATTACATAAGCTTTCCAGAACATATTTATTTGATTTATTTGGAGCTATAAATCTCGAGATATTGCATTTCTAAAATAGGTCCAGTACTGGTTTTCCAGAGAGAAAGAAATTAGGAAATTAAGCAAAAAAACTAAGAAAAACCATACGCCGACGGCTTTGCCTGAATGGCTAGGCCAAATGGCTTCGCGTGCCACGAAATCCCCAAATCCCCCAAATTTCTAAATCCCTAAATCCCCGACCCCGCCGCCGGCCGCCGCACCCCGTACGCCGCCCACCGCGCCGCCCCACCCCGTACGCCACCCACCGCGCCGCCGGCCGCCCCACCCCGTACGCCACCCACCGCTGCCGCTCCTCTGCTCGCCCCACCCCGTACGCCACCCGCCGTCGCCATGAAGCCCGAGGCGCAGAGCACGTCGCCGGCGTGATACCGCGCGCCTCCTTCCTCCCCTTCGCGCGTACGCCACCCACCGTGACCTCCTCTTCCTCCTCGACGCCGCAGACGGACACAGCACCTCCCCGACGCGCCGCACGTCCGAGTTCTTCCCCGACACCGTGCGCTCGCCTCCGGCCTCCACAAGCCACCTCCTAGGTAAAGCAACAGATGATTGAAACGATGATTGAACAATACCTAATCTAGGTACAGTAGCTAGGTAAAGTAGCTAATCTATATGTGCTAGGTAAAGTAGAAATATCAAATACATATGTGCTAGGTACAGTAGCTAATTTGTAAACTGGTTGCTACATCTTTGAAGTTGGAAAAACTTTGTGTAATCTAGGTACAATACCTAATCTAGGAACAATACCAATATACCCACCTTTTGTACCTATCTAATATCGAACCAAAATAAAAACTTTGTGTATGGATAGAACAAATCGTTGCTACATCTTTGAAGTTGGAAAATTAAATATATACCCATTCTAGTGGTTCTCCAAAAACTGAGTCTCAGTATATGTGCATGACCATACACGTGCCCATAATAATAAGTATGACACCTTTTAATAAGTCTAGATGGAAATGTCTAATGATATTTGTCGTACTGCATGGGAATGCCCAACCATATTTGCTAATCATAGTTGTCTCACTTTATAGATTAGCTACTTTACATTTTTAAGTGCTTTAGCTGTGCTGCTAGCATCTTTTGTTGCAATACTTTCACCCCAGTGTTAGCCATCCAGTGTATAATTCCCTGAAAAGTAGGAGGTTAATATCATTAGTAGATGTACCCAGGAGCATTAAGCATTACATGAATATTTCTGTTGTACATATGTTCTTTTATATATGTTGTTTTTTGTTTTTTTCAGATATCGTAGTTTACGGTGCTTAAAAGTTTACCCTTTCTCAATGCAGGTGATTGACCAAGATGAGCCAAGGCAAGGAATCATCGGCCTCCTTGGTGAAGAAGATACGTCAGAAGAAAGTTACTAAAAGTGGAAGACAACTTATTCCGACCAAGCGTTACCTGTCTGACAGTGGTGAGAGTAGAGGTGATGCAATTCTTAATTGGATCATGTCTTTATGCTTAATTGTTCACCCTTTCTCAATGCAGGTGAGGGTGGAGATGCTGGAGGAGGGGGAGGTGCCGATGCTCCAGTTCCTCCGAGGGGATGAGGTGCAGGACGAGGACAAGGGCGAGGTGGAGGACGAGGGCGAGGTGAGGGAGGACGAGGACGAGGTGAGGGAGGACGAGGGCGAGGTGGGGGCGACGTGTCTTCGGACATACCCTCTGCGGGCCCCTCCACGGACGTGGGGACGGGCCCCTCCACGGACTCGGAGGAGACGGGCCCCTCCACGGACGTGGGGCCGGGCCCCTCCACGGACTTGGAGGCGGGGTCCTCCGCGCTGCCGAAGAAGCCAAGGATTCGAGGGGAATCCCAGGTCCCTGATGAGGACAAGGAACCTGCTACCGAGGAGGCGAAGATCCTCATTACGCCTAATGGGAAAGAGTAAGTGACTATTATACTAATTTTGAACATGGTAACTTCATTGTGGTCAGGACAATTTGACATGTACTAATGTTTCATTATTGTGCAGCAACTGGATACATCCTGCGGGAGCCCGTGTGCCTAACACCCTGATTGGAGCATTGATTAGGAAGTTTTGGCCGGGCTTGTACAGTACCGTCCCCAACGGCGCGACGAAGCTAGCCACCCATTGGGTAGACTATCAGGCCGCCAATTACGCGAGCGGCGGGAAATGTTCTGACGCCGTGATCAACAAGTTTTGGGTAAGTTGAACTTTTCGAATTTCGTTCATACTTGATGTCCCCACCATGCTCTCACAATTTGTTTTTTGTGCATGATTAAAGAAGTTCTATAGGGTACTTCCTGAGCAGCGGGCCGATGCGGACAAGACTTTGGAGGGGGCTTGTAGGAAGTTGACACGACAGCAGTTCTACAATGCAAAGCATACCATGATCAATTATTTCAGTACTGAGACGTTAGGCAAGAGGGCGGTGAAGCATGACATTGTGGAGAACCCACTTGAGGTGACCGTAGATGACTACACGGCGGTAAGTAGATTGTTAATGAGATTACATGTTGCTGCTAAGTTGCAATTGCATTATCCGTTATTCACATGAGTATTGTTTTTTCAGTTTAAGCCCTCATGGGCCTATGGCAAGGATGACGCGTGGAGGGCGTTGGTGTCTAGGTGGGCTGGGGAGGACCCCGAGTTCAAGGCCTTGAGCGAGCGAAACAAGTTAAACCGCGGGAGCGGGGGGACACATTGTGCGGGTGCCCGCAACCATGATCGCTTCAAGGCAAAGCTGGTATATATATACATGAAACAATCTTCATTTATTTCCCCTCATGTTCCTACTTGATACGCATAACACTTCTTTGGCATTGCAGGAGGCCGATCTCGGGGAGCCTCTTACGGACATGCAAACATGGGAGAGGATGAAGATGAAGAAGCCCAATTTTTCTGAGCCTCAGCCCTCGCAGCCCGATTACTTCGGCACTGCCAAGGAGGGGCTAAAGGCATACGTCGAGACGTTCAAGGGTATAAATCCGGAGGTGGACAACCCTCTTCAGCATGACATCGACGAGAGAGCGGTGGTCCTTGCTGGGAACGGTTGGGAGCATGGCCGTCCTCTCATTCTTAGTGCGGTACTCACGCGTACTCCTGAGTTGGGCCTCTCGCGTGTCAAGGCTACCCTCACCGTCGACGACCCTCCCGTCCTGCCTCGTCGGCCTTCCCGAGCTCGCCCCGATGTAAGTTTTTCTCAATTTCATTCTCTTTCCGACATTCGTTCCTAGCTAAGTGGCTAAGTTGACGAGATGCGTTCCCTTTTAAAACTGTAGGCTGATTTTGAGGCGGCCTTCGATGCCGCTTACGCGGACTATGACAGACAGTATCAGTTGTGGGTACAGAAGAGCCAGGAGTATGAGGAGTGGAATGAGTTGAAGGATGCTGTAAGTTTCAACTTTTATATTTGCAAAATATGACAAGTCCCATTTCCTCTAGTTTGAACCTTCTTTTTCTACAACTCCTGACATCTAAACTATCTTGTAGGCTACCGAGAAGTTTTTTGCCACTGGAGAGCGGGAGGCGCTGCCTACGCGTCCAGCTAGGCCGGGGATCCCGCCCGTCGGCCCAACGAGGGAGTCGGTCGCTCGCACATACAGGCAAGCGACTCCGGTAAGTTATTTGCCAAACAAATGGTTACCGCCATGATGTGCTTTCCAAGTTGCTAACTTGGACTCAAACATGTAGGGATCGAGTTGCTCGAGGAATGCACCCTTTGATCCTGCATTTGCCTCGCCGACTTCGACGCGCGCGCTCGTGGTGCATGGCACTGGTGGTGCCTCGCCGGGTGCGTCGCGTGAGACCACACAGTTCCGTGCCTCGCCGGATTCCCTGTGTGGTTCGACTGGCCCACGCGGTCGGTCGCCTATTCTCACGCGGTCAGAGATAGGTGGCTCGACCTCTCACGAGATGTGGGATTAGTTCGGGTGTTCCGGGTGTGAATTCGAACTATGTTTCTGTCATTTTGAGTTTGTATGAATGCGTGTATGAATTCGAATCATGTTTGTGTCTTTTGGATATCTATGTGATGTTTATGTGATGTTTCTGTCATATTTTATAATTTGTGCAATTTTAATTGTATTTAAATTGTGCTAGAAACAAGCAGCAAGAATCAGCAATAAACTGGAAATATGGTCAAAGCTACGCCGACGGCATTGCCGTCGGCGTAGAGCTCTCCCGAGGCGCACAGGATGCTGCCACGTCGCCCTGAAAGGACCAAATGGTCAAGAATATGCCGACGGCAATGCCGTCGGCGTACGGCACGTCCCAGACGCACCAGATCGCCCCACGTGGCACTCTAGGCTGACGGCTTTGCCGTCGGCGTATTGGTGGAGCAAACGGGGACGGACGGGTTCCGTTTTTGTGGGCCCCACTGCGGCGTCGCCGACGGCGACGGATACGCCGACGGCATTTTGTCTACGCCGACAGCCCGCTACGCCGACGGAGATACGCCGACGGCGGCCGTCGGGGTAGGTGTACGCCGACGGCGATCGTGGCTACGCCGACGGCTTCCGGCCGTCGGCGTATCGTCTGTTTCCCGTAGTGTCTAGTCGACGGCGACGGCGTCATGGCCGTATATTTGTGCAAGGCGGCCGCTGGGCAACGATGGTGGCGTTTAATCGTTTATGAGAGAATAGACCCCCGAAGGGCCCTGCTTTTATAAAGCATTAACCACCGCAGTTAGGTTTTTGGAGCACAACCACCAGCAACTTCGCCACCCAGGAAGACACAGGATAGAAGACTAAGCCCACAAGCTGGGGAAATAAGCGACAGCCCACGCGTTTAATCGTTTATCGTGGGCGACGATGGCGTCTTGGCTTGGATGGGAGGAAGGAGAGGACGTATACGTGGCACGGGTCCATCTCACCAAGTGCCCAGTCCGATCATGGCTCTACGCCAAAGAAAAATCTTTTTGGGTATACCCTGAGAGCCGTGTCCGTCTCCCCTCCTCCCTCTACAGTACTCTGAGGCGAAAAGGGCGAGTCGGTCTAGATCCCCTTCCGCCGGCGGTGAGGGCGTGGATCCTGGCCTCCTCCGCTCGCTCCGGCGGCGTGAGGAGGTCGGGATCTCGTCTCTCGGCGCCCGACGTGTAGATAGGGTAGGGTTAGTTTCCTGGCGTGTAGATAGGATAGGGTTCCGAAGGAAGACGGCTGGAGGTTCCGGCACAGCTGGGTCGCTGGTGGTGCTCGGAGCTGGTGGAGGAGAGGGCGGCCTGGCTGTGCTCGTTCATCGTCGACGATCCTGGTGCTTGCGTCAAGTGGATTCTGCAGCCATCAACAATGTTTGGAGGTGTCCTCTCTCTCAGGTTTGCGGTGTTAGCGGTGTTGTTGCAGCTTTCTCCTGCGTGCGAGTGTGGTTTCTGTGTTCTTCCTCAAATCTGTAGCGTGTGTGTGTTCAAATCTTGTATCTGCTCTTATGGTTTATGAATACATGCAAGCTTTCTAAAAAAAAAAAAAAAATCTTTTTGGGTCAGAGCAGCAGTGATGCCATCAACGTGCATGCATGTGCATTCGATGTAATGATACTGCAAGTCAACCCAAAGACAACGTGCATGAGAGTCGCCATGGATTAGTTATTCTAGGAACCCAAAGACAACGTGCATGAGAGTCGGATAGTTATTCTAGGATCACGCATGGGAGAACTGCGCGCATTAGTATCAACCTGCGATATAGAAGAAGAACTCTTGCATTAGAACTGGCGATCGATCAAGCTGTGGCCGGAGCAACTGGATGCGAGATGAAGACCAGGAGGAACGAGATCAGGAAGAAGCGTGTGAGGTGCGGAGCAGCCGCCGCGGCGTGGCTTCTGGTTCCGCTGCTCGTACTCGTCGTGCTCAACACCGATTGCCTGCCGCAGGTTACTCGCCGTAAGTCCTCTGAGTTGAACAACTACTTTCTTGTTTTGACCGCGTGGCTTAAGGTTTTGTTTCAACTGCATGCCTTCAAGTCTCGTTATTTCTTCATCTTCACCATTGGTACTCTAGATTGTTTTCCGTTGTCAATCGCATCGGGATTACGAACCTATGGTGCAGGCGGTTCGCCGTGCCAGGTTGTTCAGGAATTTAGATCCATCTAAATGTATAGCTATAGAATGTTAGAACCCCTTCGATCGCACATGTAACAATTAATGAACGGTGAATCTAACTGGAGCATAATCTGCATGAACCCCGATGCTAGATGACGACTTGGCTAGCTTGACGTAGAAATGTCCACCATAATCTGTATGAACCCCATGTCCTCCGGTGGATTTGCGCGCTGTCGGATCTGGCCGGCGGTGAAGATAAATGAACACGGACGTGCCACCGTTGCATCCCCGCCACATCATCAAGCCGTACGCAGCCGCTCACCGGAATAATAAATCCCCCTCGCCCGACTAACCAACAGACTACGGTGCACCGTCGTCCAGAGCCCGCTGTCTACGGGACACAAAGTAGAGTAGCGCATGTCCCTTTTTTTAGCTGACGAAATGAACATAATCTCACTGTAGCCCTCGCTTGAAACAATGTTGCATGTGGCAATCTATTATATAATTAAAACACATGACAATCAATGGCTCAGATTAAGCACGTAAAAGCGAACGTCTCAGATTTAAAGAGCTACTATCGGGGAGAGAAAAAGGCTCAGATCGATTATTTAAGAAAGGCGGGCCGATCTTATACGGCAAAAGTTAGAGACGTGCCCAAGCAGAGGATTAGTTCGTGGAACGAGGTTGACTTGCACACGGATCTGACTAAAAGAATCGTGAGATCTTTACGTTGGAGTAGAAAAGTCAGGTTGATCGGACTCGAATTAATTGGAGCGATTACGTATCAAGCCATCTAGCATGGTCACGTTGAAAGTCATGTTCGAATTGGAATAGGAGTCCTCGGCACATAAATAGCTATCGCAAACTTGAGATCTGGTCGCACAGATCGACCAAACGATCATGGAGGCCTTCCGGCGTGTGATGCCACCGCTTCCCCTATGCCCTGCCTCATCGAGGAGTTGTAGCAGCTTCTTCGTCTTCACGGCGCATGCCATGAGCAGGTGTGCTTGCTCTCCGGGACAGGTTGCAATTGCTCTCCTAGGCAATCAAGGAAGCCGTCGTCCGGCGGTTGATTGCTCTAGCTTCACGACGGCCGTCCGGCGGATTTGAAGATGGTAGTGTTCCTGCCCAGCATAAAGCCATCGATGAGCTCGAGGAGATGATGGCAGTATCACGCTGACAAAGCTACCTCGATACGACGACGGCGATCTCGCGTCAATATGTAGCAGACAAACTGCAAAGATGACCCGACCTACCTCAAAGTCGCCGAGGAGTCTGTACCCTGCCGTCTCAGGCCGGCGGCCGCAGCAAACATCAGCACTCGACCATCTGCTCTCTTGACGCTAATTCTTTCCACGCCGATGAGACGAGGCACCACGATCTGCCGTCTAACATCAGATAAGAGGCCATCGGCAAGGAGCACTCGCCCATCGACATCCCCTACACCAGCTTGATTCGCTCTTCAAAAGGTGTCAACCACGCGATAGGATGGAGAGCGGCGATCTCCCGTCATATACTCGCGGGAGGCACTAGAGAGCTCACCGTAGGTCTGGAGCACTCAACCAGATGATGGAAGGCGACGCAAAACAGCTGCATAGTCAGGATTCGCACGACAATACATATGTACGTATGCCGGTTAGAAAGCAGGAGACAAAGACGGTCAAGATCGATTTTGTCTGGCCGGAGAACATTGGAGCAAGTCTGTTTCGAGATAGTGGAAAGGCGATTTTTCCGGCCGTCCGACTTACTTACGCTGGCTTTCAAGTTTGGCTTTCAGGTTTCCAAAGCGATTAGCATCGCCTGGGACATCAACGTACTCATGCACATCGCCAGCACGCCGGCGCATGTTGTGCCGCCTCACAACGCTTAGGCGGCTGTCTCGCTAGCCGCATACATACCGGCGTATACTTAGATTAACTTGATTTATTACCACACTTCAGGTCTTCAACTACACCAACGATTTGGACGCAACTAACGCAAGTAGTTTCGTGTACTTAGCCGGCGTAGGAGGAAGATTAGAGCATATATATCATCGTACAGTAATGGGCCGGGTCGACTAATCATGCATGGTGCGTACGTTACCAGCTGTAACCAGGTAAGTTTGAATTTTTTGAAACAAAAGAAAAGGTGTGAGCGTGTTATGCATGATTGTATCAGCTAGCAACTACCTGACTTTGTATAAGGCTTCACTCCATCTATACCTCTTTTGTGTTCAGGTACATTTATGCTGAAAAAAAGGATCGCATAGATTCAAGTCACCATAGTATCGAATGTAGGTTTATATTGGTACTGAGGAGGTTTCCAGGTATAAACTTTGTAACAAACTCGGTCTGAAATAATAAATTAAAATTACCACGAGAATGAGAGGAAGCATGATTGGAGTTAGCAAAAAATAAGACCGCAATACGGCCATTGATGAATCATAGAGGAATATATATATGACAAATTTTAAGCACGAGGATGTGAAATTCGTAGAAATAACTATTGGTGGGAAGGTACACACAAGGGATGAGGATTTGAAACTGAACTGAATATTCATATGCTATAATCTATGTTGGCATATCGGCAAGCAGATCTTAGTACCGTTAATCTTATGTTGTCACTACAAAACGGTCCTTATAAAATATTGAATAAAATAAAACTGAGCGCAAATATTTCTTAATACCGCAATACAATCATGTTCCTCGAGTCATGCAATTTTTGCTAAACATCGTGTTATACGTATATTCGAATTATAAATAAACACTAATGTAGTAATGCATTGAGCTAAATAATATATATTCACAGAAAGAGAAGGTAGAAAAATTCATATCAAATACTATATAAAATCTAGCCGCGCAAATGCGCGGGCCACCAGCTAGTTGTTATACAAATGAAATGTACAGAACCACGGCATGTGATTGTTTCTACTAGGTATTTGTTACAAACAATACAATAATGTTAGTGCAATGAAGGTGGGAGGAGAGAAAAATTACAGAACATCTGCAAATAGCTTAACTTTGCAGGTAATAAATAAATACAAAACAGAATAAAAGATATAAGGTTTACTTCACAGATGCACCATCTGTCTTACAAAAAATAGTGCACCAAGCTTTCAAACACCATGATAATTATTTACTGATCATGCCCACTATCAGGGCTAAACTTCAGAAGCCAACTTCTAAATTATGGAAAAACCTAAACTATAGTTACTACTACAAATCATGCAAAGTCACATGAGAGAAGACTGCAGGGGTAGAGGAGGCTCACCGAGAAGGCGACGAGTAGGCGGCGGCCGGCGCGAGGCGCGACGGCATCGGGAAGACGAGTACAGCGGCGGAGGGGGAGTAGGCAGCGGCGCAGCCGCCGCTGTGCCCCATGGTGCTGCGGAACAGGAACAGAGGGGAGTGTGTGTGAGAGAGTGAGAGGGAAGTGGATTCAAAAGTGGGTGTTTCCGAAAATACCGGTGGGTGGGACTTCTAACAGCATGCCACAATTTTTTTTTGTCCGAACGGGTCCAAATATCAGTGCCATGGAATTGTAGTGGGCCACACTGGTATGGTGCCACTGATATGTATTTTCCTACAAGCGACATCCTCCCAAAAACGAGTTTTCATTCATCTCCTATTACGAGATGAACTCTGGAAAAGAAAGCCCCTTTGACACCCATGAGTTCTTTCCAAAAAGGAGAGATAGTAGGTTTTACCGTTACTTAAGACAAAGAATTATTTCCAAGATATTTATTATGCAACAACTCTTGCCATACACCCTACTCTTAAAGAAGCTCAAAGAGCCATTTTCTTGAAACAACTTTCGAGGTCGAAAACTTCAACCACAAGACCCCTTGGTCTTTAGGTCGGCAGATAATGCTGCATTTGGTCAGCCGATTTTTTTTTTTTATGTTGCACACTTTGCCAAAACAAACAAGATCTATAGAAATAAAGCATTTTCGTCATCCCTTTAGGTATTAGAAGAAAAGGTAACATAAACGTCGGCACGCTAGTAAGAACAGAGTTAATAAGGTCAAGTCTATCTCCATATGAGAGTAACTTGCTTGGGCAGTAGCCAACCTTCCATTCAAAGTGATCTTCTACTGGCTTCCATTCACAGTTAAGGAGTCACTTGATAATAGATAGGGGCCCCTAAATATCTAAAAGTTAAAGCCCCGCATTCACAACCAAAGGGGTTTGCAAGAACTGATATTGACCAACTGTAGTATGTTGCAATCTCTAAACATGGAAATGAACCTTCGTGCCATTATTGGGGAAATAGATGGTTCTCTGGGAATATTGATAGAGCCACGGCAACGAGACGGGATTTTGGAAGCAGCCAGAAAACATTGACGAGAAGTTTCTTACTACATATTAATTATTAATTACTCTTATGCAGATGTGGCAGCACCAAGCAGCAAATTAAGTTGCAACTTCAGCAGCACCCGGATGAACATCTGCGCGCTGGAAGGTGATGTCCGTATGCACGGCAAATCTTCCACTGTGTATGTGGTCGCATCTTCCGATGACACCTACCGTCCGGAGAATGGGACGGTCACGATCCGCCCTTATCCACGCAAGTGGGAGATACATACGATGGAGATGGTCCGGGAGGTGACTATCCGCTCGAGCGCCTCGGACACCGCCCTCCACAGTGTACGATTACACACGACGTCCCCGCAGTGGTCTTCTCCACCGGTGCCTTAAGCAGAAACTTCTTCCATGCCATGGACGACACCATCCTCCCCCTCTACATCACGGCGCGGGAGTACGACGGCCACGTCATGTTCCTCGCCACCAATTCCGACCGCAACGGGATCTCCAAGTATCGGCACATCCTCGCGGCGCTCTCTTTGTACCCGGTCATCGACTTTGACAACGACGACGCCGTGCGTTGCTTCCCATCGGCACATGTCGGCATTGAGAGCCATGAGGATCTTGGGATAAACCCAGCTCTATCTCGCAATGGGTACACGATAATGGACTTCCAGAGCTTCCTCCGATCAGTCTACTCACTGAAACGCACGTGGGTGGCCCCCCCAAAGCGGAGCTTGGGGCAGAGGCCACGTCTCGTCATGATTCTCCGGCGGCGCTCGAGGGCACTGACCAACGAGATGGAGGCCATCGCGGTGGCCACCGAGATTGGGTTTGATGTGGTGGCCGCGGGGCCGGAGATGGTTATGGACATGGCCCAGTTTGCGGAGGTGGTGAACACGTGCGACGTGATAATGGGCGTGCACGGCGCCGGGCTCACCAACATGTTGTTCTTGCCGCACAACGGCACTGTGATGCAGATCATCCCATGGGGCGATGTGAAGTGGGCGTGCTGGCATTATTTCGGCCGTCCAGTGCCAGATATGGGGCTCCGGTACGTAGAGTACGAGGTTACCGCCGAGGAGACAACGCTCAAGGATGTATACCCTAGGGACCACGCCATCTTCACAGACCCTCAATCCTTACAGAGTCAGTCATTCGGCAATGCATGGAAGATCTTCTTTGACGGCCAGAATGTCACCCTTGACATGGACAGATTCAGAGGTGTTATGCAACAGATGTACCAATCCATCACTGTCGCATAGACGACCTGATGTTAGTTCTTTATTGGGAAGACAAAAAACACTTATTTGTTATACGACTGGGAGGAAGCGGGATGTCACACATCATGTGTAGTCACACTAGAACAAGGTAGGCCCTCTCATTCCAGCAAACTTTCGATAGCGGGTGTGCTACAATGCACGGCCAAACGACTGAATCAAGGCTCTCTAGAATATTAACCTTGTGAATGCTATACTGCTAACCTTAGTAGGTAGCGGTACTTGGTAGTGTGATACGCATGATGGCGGCCTTTGATGTCATGTTGCAGATGTCGTTGGCGATGGTGTTTATGGGTAGGCAGGTTTGTGGTGTTTGTGGAAACTAGTTGGAATGTAGTGCAACGCACGTCTTTACAATTAATTAGAAAATTTACAAATAGAATGTCTTAACAATCAAAAAGTAATTGTGCACGTGCAATGCACGTGTTGGTAACGCGACTTAAATCATGAATACTGGAAGCAAAAAAAAGATCAAAAATGAAAATCCAAAATACAACACAACGATAGTTCAACTATGATAAAGATGGTCCTAAACAGTCTCTAGCGGCATGGGAAATGATCTGCAAACCGAAGGCCAATGGAGGTCTGGGCATTGTTAACTTCACTAAAAAGAATGATGCTTTGTTGATGAAACATCTAGATAAATTCTATAACAAGGCTGAGGTTCCTTGGGTACAACTAGTGTGGAATGCTTATTATTCTGATTTGGTGCCGCACTCTCAAAACCTAATTGGCTCGTTTTGGTGGCGAGATATCTTCAAGTTGGAAGGGAAATTCAGGGATGTGTCAATGGTTAAACCTGGCTCGGGCAACACGTTTTTGTTTTGGTCGGATCGTTGGGAGTTCTTGGGTTCATCGCAGCCTCTATGTCAAAGGTGGCCTAGACTATTCTCATATGTTTTGGATAGTAGGCTTTCAGCTGCTGAGGTCTACAACACTGCGGACTTGGCTTCTCTCTTTTATCTGCCACTCTCGGTGCAAGCTCAGGAGGAATTTGGTTTATTAAGAGATGCTATGGATAGTAACCCTCTAACCATGGACAAAGATGTTTGGTACTTCCAGTGGGGGGAGCCTTACAGATCTGTGAAGTACTACAATCTCATCCACTCGCATATGTCTGTTCCTGCTGTTTATAAGTGGATATGGAAATCGGCTTGCATCATGAAGACCAAAATGTTCGCCTGGCTGCTGTTATCGGACAGACTGAACACGAGAGATATGCTGAAACGGAGACATTGGAATGTCACCGACGATACCCACTGTGTGTTGTGTGTCACCAGGGCCTATGAGGAGCGATTTCATCTTTTTTTTGCCTGTAATTTCAGCTGTAGAATCTGGAGCTACTTACAGATTGATTGGTCCTTCAGTGATGATATGCACTCAGCTATTGTGGCAGCCAGAAAAGCTTTTGAGAAACCTTTTTTTATGGAGGTGATTATTACAGCTTCTTGGCACATTTGGAAGTTGCGAAATGGGAAAATTTTCCAGAACGAGAGGCCTACATTTGCAAGGTGGAAATGCAACTTCATCCATGATATGACATTACTGGGATATAGAATCAAGAGGAAACACCGTGAGGGTCTGATGGCTTGGATCTCGGAACTACATTAATTTTTTGACATAGTTTTCTTATCCTTTGTTCTTGCTTAGTTTACTTTGGCCGGTTTGTATGTGTATATTCTCTCTCTCTCTCCTTCCCTCCCTCTCCCCTTGTATTTTTTGTACAGTTCGCTGAGACTTGTGATGGGAAAATAGAAAATGCTGTGGGGCTTTTGCCCTACAGTCGCGCTTCAAAAAAAAATAGTTCAACTATGATTAAGAAATGCAAGCACCCAACATATAATGCTTAGAATATAATTTCGAAATCTTAATTGAACCCGTCTTCATAGTATATAAGGCAAGTGGCAGTAAAATCCCCAGTATATTATATTGCTGCTTCAGTTCGTAGAAACTAATGCTTGAATATTGACCTGGGTGGGAGATGCTTGAACAGAAGAACTATAATATCTCGGAAAAGGGATAAGTTAATTATAAGCCAAAACAAACTTATCAGATGGACATGAAAAATAGTTCTAGTTCTTCACGTGTGAGTACAACGAAATCTGGATATCCCCTAGTAAATGATGAAAGTAATCTCAATATAAGACGATAATTACACTGAAGTCGCCTAGGTACCACCGTACCACACGGATCAGATCCAGAGGGAGCGTGGTAGGACGTGAGCAGTGATTAGAGGTGAATGGACGAAACCTTAAACTTAAGCCTCTAGGATTATGTCTTGTAAGACATGACCTGGGAGATGGTTTCACAAGCAACGCTAACATATTACTTACTATTACCGATGCCAACATTTTTTCAATAAAGGCATTGATAGAACCAAAGGAGACTTGCGCTAACATTGTGATGTTCCGGTGCCACTCCAGGAAGGCCCGCTTCTCGTTCATGTCAAGCTTCTTATTCGTCATCTGTGAAGTCCACGGGACAGCAATGATTCCAATTAATTCCATTCGACTATACATCAAGCATCTCACTCCACAAGACCGAAAGAAAGCAATTGGTGTTTAACACTCACACATAAACCATCTGTCCTTTGCGATCTCCCTCGTCATATTCTGCACTGTAAATACTTCTCTCTCTAAGATGCAATTCGTCGAACACCTTGTGGGGAAGTAAATCAAAATTGATCTTGTTCAATTTGGCATGCCGGCCACGAAATCTACATATCCCCTAGTAAATGATGAAGTAATCTCAATATAAGACGATAATTACACTGAAGTCGCCTAGGTACCACCGTACCACACGGATCAGATCCAGGGGAGCGTGGTAGGACGTGAGCAGTGATTAGAGGTGAGTGGACGAAACCTTAAACTTAAGCCTCTAGGATTATGTCTTGTAAGACATGACCTGGGAGATGGTTTCACAAGCAACGCTAACATATTACTTACTATTACCGATGTCAACATTTTTTTCAATAAAGCCATGCATTGATAGAACCAGCGGGTGGCTATTCAGCTGAACGCACGCATTGGATAAGATGAAACCATAGAAACTGAACTGATGTGATCACAAACAAATAAATCTCTAAGATGAGAGTAGCAGAGCTGCAGAGTTACTTCGCTCAGGGGCCTCATGGACTGCGGCCACCACCGGATCTTCTTCAAACTGTCGTCAGTACTTAGTACACCTCCTCCAAGCTGCAATAACCATCGTGGGATAGATTCAGCAGCTGGACTGCAGCTAGCGTGGCACATCTTGGAAGATGATGAGCTTCAGTGCTTGGAGTGCAAGGGGATAGCATAAATGCTGCTACTACTACATCTAGGTGCATTAGTACTTGGCAACAACCACGTTCGCAGGCACGATCCAACCAACGCGTTCGCAGGCAGGATCGGAGCATCGATTGAGAGCTAGAACACCATGGCGATCCCATCAAGTACAGTCGATCCCGGCGGATCGACGGCACGGCAGCGATGCATACAGCAGGCACTGCCTCGCAGCGACGTGTAATCCAGGCATCGCCGGTGGAAGAAAGCCAGCGATCACCACGTACGCCGTGCTGAGCTAGCATCGATTGGGAGATCGAACATATACGACTACGCCATGGCGATCCCATCAAGAACAAGCCCCGTGCATCAACGGCATGGCAGAGATGCATACAGCACGCGCTACCTCGCAGCGACGTGTAGTCGAGGCATCGCCCGCGGAAGAAGCCAGCAATCACCACGTACGCCATGCGGAGGCAGAACCTAACGAAGCCACGAAGCAACGGGCCGGCCGGCCGGCCGTCATCTGCCTGTCTAGCTATCCAGCGGCCGTGGTCGTTAGCATACGCAGAGGACGGTGCGTGACTCCTCCGTGTCTAAACGAAAAAAAGAAAGAGAAAATAGATCTCGGTCAGGTGGAGAGGAGAACAAAAGAAACGAAACGGTACGGTGGTAATTTGGTCGTATTATGTGATTAGGTGGGAGGGCAAAACGGTCCAAAACGGACATTGTTAAGTTGTCAAACATTGGGATGATCTGGGCCTTTTTGATCGGATATTGAACGGTACAGATTTAATGTATCTCAACACGTTTGCTCTTTTAATAATAGTATAGATTCTTAGAACCCTAAAATTATGTGTTGTATTGCTTGGACCCTCATGGGGTTTATATAGAGGTAAAAAGGGGTAGAGGCTTGGAGTACAAGGCAAGTCATACAAGGTTTAAACCGAGTCTATCTCTAAGTCTAGAATACTCCAATAGATATCCGTATTGTACTCTAACACTCCCCTCAGTCGTAGCGGGAGTGAAACGGACGATTGCGACTGGTTTTGAAATCTTGCGTCTTCGTCGTCTCCTTCTCTCCGTCATCATCAACTATGTCTCATGGCCTCTCTTCCCTCCCTCAGTCACAGCGGGAGTGGTGTGAGAACCTAGGATCGGCGCCGTGAGGCTAACCGCTCTGATACCATGTGGAAATTCTTAGAACCCTAAAATTGTGTGTTGTATTGCTTGGACCCGCGTGGGGTTTATATAGAGGTACAAAGGGGTAGAGGCTTGGAGTACAAGGCAAGTCATACAAGGTTTAAACCGAGTCTATCTCTAAGTCTAGAATACTCCAATAGATATCCGTATTGTACTCTAACATTCCCCCTCAGTCGTAGCGGGAGTGAAACGGACGATTGCGACTGGTTTTGAAATCTTGCGTCTTCGTCGTCTCCTTCTCTCCGTCATCATCAACTGTGTCTCATGGCCTCTCTTCCCTCCCTCAGTCACAGCGGGAGTGGTGTGAGAACCTAGGATCGGCGCCGTGAGGCTAACCGCTCTGATACCATGTGGAAATTCTTAGAACCCTAAAATTGTATGTTGTATTGCTTGAACCCGCGTGGGGTTTATATAGAGGTACAAAGGGGTAGAGGCTTGGAGTACAAGGCAAGTCATACAAGGTTTAAACCGAGTCTATCTCTAAGTCTAGAATACTTCAATAGATATCCGTATTGTACTCTAACATTCCCCTCAGTCGTAGCGGGAGTGAAACGGATGATTGCGACTGGTTTTGAAATCTCGCGTCTTCGTCGTCTCCTTCTCTCCGTCATCATCAACTGTGTCTCATGGCCTCTCTCTCCCTCAGTCACAGCGGGAGTGGTGTGAGAACCTAGGATCGGCGCCGTGAGGCTAACCGCTCTGATACCATGTGGAAATTCTTAGAACCCTAAAATTGTGTGCTGTATTGCTTGGACCCGCGTGGGGTTTATATAGAGGTACAAAGGGGTAGAGGCTTGGAGTACAGGCAAGTCATACAAGGTTTAAACCGAGTCTATCTCTAAGTCTAGAATACTCCAATAGATATCTGTATTGTACTGTAACATTCCCCCTCAGTCGTAGCGGGAGTGAAACGGACGATTTCGACTGGTGTTGAAATCTTGCGTCTTCGTCGTCTCCTTCTCTCCGTCATCATCAACTGTGTCTCATGGCCTCTCTTCCCTCCCTCAGACACAGCGGGAGTGGGTGAGAACCTAGGATCGGCGCCGTGAGGCTAACCGCTCTGATACCATGTGGAAATTCTTAGAATCCTAAAATTGTGTGTTGTATTGCTTGGACCCGCGTGGGGTTTATATAGAGGTACAAAGGGGTAGAGGCTTGGAGTACAAGGCAAGTCATACAAGGTTTTAAACCGAGTCTATCTCTAAGTCTAGAATACTCCAATAGATATCCGTATTGTACTCTAACAGTGTTGTCGGCGCCTGTAGACACCTGGCGACATAATCAAAAATTGAGAACCATGTTGGCATAATTATCTGTATTTATTCTCGATCGAAGAAGAATTATTATCTAGGTTGGAGCCGTCACCGCCACGAACGAAGCAACACCACAAAGCGTTACTATAATTACCAAAGTGGAAAACAAAAACTCCTCACGGATCGGGGCAACTCCACACTCTCACACCGGCGGAGCGGCCGGCTCCGGGCACCCATTGTGTATGTTTATCGCCTCTGTATCATGTCAGTTGATATGATGTTTAAAGCCTGTTAACATGTCAAAAAATAAAAAATAAATCTTATTTTCCTATGAAGACTAACATGATATGACGACGAAAAAGACAAGGATGAAATTCAGATATGTGTATGCACTAATATCAAATGATGTTTAGCTCTAAACCGCTGCATACTTGGCTTTCAGCTAAGAACTTCCAGTAACTCAGACCTGGCACTTACTTGTTATACAAACATAGAAGATCAGATGAAGATGACCTCTAGAGAAAAAATTTGTGGCATGGTGTGCAGCTGCGTTGGTCAAATAATGTTTACTCTCCGCATTTTGATTGGAAGCATGCTAGCGTCGTGAGGCTATTTTCAGGTTCTGAAACTGCATCAGTAAGAAAAAAAACTGAGCAATCAAAGTGCAGATCAGTGTAACAATTAATTGCCACACCCAGCCCAGCTCCCATGCTACATCCGATGACATCAGATCAACTCGATGCACATCTTCTCGACCCCAATTTTCTTCCCACTTTGTCACTCGCGGGCCAATTACCGCTTGTCAGCGCTACGTGAGTCTGACCTCTTAGAGCATCCACAACGCGGCGCTTAATTGCCGGCGCTGGGATTACAATCCTCTTCTCTCGGCAGTTATTGTGTTCGATCCTGGGCGCCCAGCGCAACTTGTGTCGTCCGGCGCTTCTTTAATTTCTGGTTGGTACCCTAGAAACGGAGGGAGCTAAATTAGCACCTTGATTAAGAGTCCAGCGTTGAGAAGGACGGGCGCTTGGATATATGTTCAATTTATTTTATTATTTTTTATTACTTAAGCGGCTCAATGAGCGTTGTTGCGCTGTGGATGCTCTTATCAATCTAGTTTTAGTCTCTAGCGCTACATCACATTTCCTCATTCCCCAAAGCACCACCTTCAGCTACATCCTCTGGCCACTACTCTGCGCGTCGCCACCTGCGACCTTGGAGTCGCTTGCTACTGTTGGGAAACCTTCCCGTGCGTGGCCGTACGGGCCACCCTTTCTTGGGGTGGGGGTTTTCCCTCTAGGTTTTGGTCTTCCCGCCTACCCCCTCTCCCCTATATATACTCATGTATTGTATGGAGAGAGACACACCATGATAATAAAGATCTGTCCCACCTATATCTCTGTGTCTATTTACTTTCTGCATCTGTGATTGATCTCCACGTGTACGACTACTTCGACTACGATCTCGCTCCACGCCCTTGGACCGGACTCGCCGGCAAAGGTTGTGGAACAAGTTATCAGCATGCACTGCTCCACCGACTGATCTGCCCCGAGCCTCCATCGAGCAGGCTTTGTCGTTCGTCGCAGAGGTATAATCTGGATCTGATCTCGAAAACGGTATCCCTCCCCGTCTTGATCCCGTTTTTAGATCCAATTTTTTATGGATTATTTTGCACCTACAAGTGAATTCCCCTCGCGAGATCTGAGCAGACACGATGTCGCCGACTAACGTCGATGGATCTCGCAAGATGAGCGGATCTAATGAATACACTGTAGGGAGATGGTACACGTCGTGATCCTGATGATCATCGTACCACCACGGCGCACCCGTTGTGCACGTGTTGTTCAGATCTATAGGAAGCCCCGATGGCAGTCGATCTGGACGAAATTATTTTTTCTTGCGTACTTCACGCCACTGTTGTACTAGTGCCCCGCTGGCCGTGCAATTGCGAGCTACGCGCCCCCGATCTATTTACGTATTCCGTTATTGCAATTTATTTTATTCGGATTAGTCTTCATACCTGCGGTGCGGATTTCCCTCCCGAGAACCGAGCTGACTCGTTGTCGCCGACCAATGTCGATGTTCTCGGATTCATGGGGGACTTGTTGACTACACTGTAGGGAGTCGGTACACGCACGTGATCCGGATGATCACGGTACTGCCCTGATGCACCAGTTGTGTCACGCGCCGTCTCGGTTCTAGATGAACGGACGATGACAATTGACATCCGAGTCGTTTTTCGGTGTCGGCGTAAAATACGTCGTCGGCTGGTGTAGATCCGCTCGTCGTGTGTTGCCTAGGTCGGCTGAGCCGCCACGCCACATGACGAGCCCCACACTACGTGGTGCCGTCGTCGTATTTGCGTACAAGCTAAAGGTCCAGATGACCACGCTTGCGCCGACATGGCTCCGCTGGCGCTCGCCGTGGCTGCCCCGTACTCGCGTGGTTGTTTCCGACGCACTGCTAGTGACCGCGATTGTGTGCCACTCCGCCTGTGACACGGCCATGCTGGCCGACGGCGTGGCCGCACCATAGGCACCACGGCCGAGTGCGCTGCCTCGATCAACCCTCCGCCGCTGCCGCTGCACGAGCTCCACCCGAGCTCGCTGCGACACCAAACTCGGCCCCGACGGCCTGAGCACCCACCACAACCGCTGTCCGCGCCTCCTCTCAACGCCTCGCTGTGCTCCTCCGGAGGAAAGATTGCCCCGATCCTGCTGGTCGCCGGCACGCCAAGCTGCAACGACCGCCGTCACCGGCGCCGGGAACCCTAGCAACGGTCCCGGATGGACCGACATGGGACAGGCGCTGCAGGCTGGCCCAGCAAGCGAGGCTATCTATCGGGCCGAATAAGGTCCATTAACACGGCCGCCTAATAATAGAAGAAAGTGGTTGCTGGCAGATTGGCGGATGGGCTTCAGCCTGGTTTTTCTGCCCACTTTTGGTCTGCTGTCGTTCAGGCCGGCCTAAAGCAGTTGTGCGATCCGAAATTTGCATTTTAGCCATCAGATTTTCCAGTTTTCACGCAATTTTAATTCCTGCTGAATTATTTCGCGTCTAAACCCATGGAACTTCTGTTTTTGCTGAAATTGCATGTTTAGCCTCGAAATAATCTCGGAAAGTCATTTTTAGGGCTAATTTTTCACGTTTGTGATGTGCTTAACATGTTTTCCATCATTATCATCCTCGTAGTACATGTTTTCTTTGCTAGAATTAATCTGAAATAATTGTTAGCATGTTTTAAATATTGGAACATCATGTTAATGAATAAATTTGTATCATCATCGCAATATGCAATAGATTACCTGATGTAATCAAATTACCCGATGTAACCGGATTACCTGTTGTAATCTTGAAACATTTGCATATATTGTTGATGGCCGGAATCATCACCGGCAGATTACCAAGCTTGTCTGTAACGTGCTACTGCCCTACCTGAACATCGAAAGTGGAAATCGTTCTCGGTTGAGTCCAAACGACTGTCGTGAACGATAGGCTTGTGGACCCAGCTGGTCCACACCACCACCACTCTACCTGAACATCTGATGTGGAACCGTCCTCGAGCCGAAGCGACTCGAGTGGACTATAACTTGAGGACCCAGCTGGTCCTACCACCACTACTCCTGACGAGTATGTATGGGCGTTGCCCTTCTTTAAATTCCATCTCTGCGATACTTTGCAAAATGAGTACACGGCAACAAAGTGTTTTCTCACTTTTGTCACGCTTTCATATAGCTGTTGGCCAGAACGAAAACAATGTTCGCTCGCATGAGAGTATAGAGTGGAATTTTGTGGTGCTACAAGTTTTGGGGTATCTACATTGTTCGAAGAGGCACCATTGGCTACGATGGTATGTTTAGGGGGAGGCGCCATCGGCTCCCATGGAAGACCTCCGTAGGTGCCCTTGGTAGAGCACTTGGCGCCCTCGCCTCGATGCCTTTGACAGTGGCCATGGTAGAGCACTTGTTGCTCGCCCCTCCACACTGGCATAGTATATTGTTACCTTGGTGATAACCTAAGATGTGGAGAAGCTTAGTTAGCTTGAAATATAGGCCCAAGTCAATGACGTATTCATTGACTCTACCTAGTCTCCTTAATATTTATGATTCCTTTGGCATTTTTGATACATTTTGGATTTCAAGCTCTAAAAGAGTTAATCCTATTCATTATTTCGATGCTTGAATGATATTTTTTTTATCTTTCATTAATTCCTCTATTTAAATATGATGGCATGTTATGTTCTGAGATATTTATGTATTTTTGTTTTATGTAATGTTGCTTCTTCCTCGCTTCATTATATTCGTCAATGCAATATCTTTGAACACGTGTGGCACCCCAATGGAGTAAACATGTCTTGTGAAAAACGATACACAACTACCATTTTAAGAGAGATTATATGCTTTGAGTTTAATCTCGAGGGAATGTTATGACAATCGCCGGCTGCGAGCTGGCTCTGGATGAGCCAATGTCATACTAACCCAAGGGAACAACTTTGATCATTAAGTGATCCATTGTTGTACCCCGAGTCACTCGCAACCTCTTATATTTCAGTGATATTCACGCTAAGAGTCTCCAGTTGAGACCGTTGTTGTGATGGCAAGTATGCCTTCTAATCACCAAGCGCGATGAAAATGGTAAACATGTTACTGAAAGTTTTTTCCTCGACACAGGCTACGCTACATGATAATTGTAGCACTGTCTGTGTACACTACCTTCCGAAACTCTGGACTATCATGTCTCTGGCATGGTAGATTAGGCCACTTGGTCTTACTATGATGATGAATATAATTGACAACTCGAATGGTCATAATGTTAATGTGAATAACATCCGGAATCCTGATGATTTTGTGTGCACTGCATGTGCTACGGGGAAGTTAATCGTTAGACCGTCCCATTTTAAAGGTGAAGGATGAAATCCCCGCATTCTTGGACAAATCCAAGGGGACATATGCGGTCCAATTCAGCCCATCCCAGGTTGTTTTGGTACTTTATGGTACACATTGATGCTTCTCTAAGTGGACAACGATTGCCTGATGCAACACGGAACCATGGAAATGGGAATTGCATTCGAGCATTCAGTACCACATTTCCCTACGCAAAACGGACTTGCAGAGGCATTGGTTAAATTCATTGCTAGATCGCTCCTTCAGGGTTGTCATTTTCCAACCAGATGTTGGGGGCATGTTGTGTTACACGCTGCTAAACTCATCAACTTTAGACCGTAGCCTACAACATCCAATTTCCTATGCAGCTCGCGTATGGGTCGGCACCGAAAATTTCCCACCTTCGCAGGTTCGGTTGCCAGGTGTATGTACCAACACCACCCCCGGCGATCAGCAATGGGCTGGCTCCGTAAGTCGGGGATATCGTTGGTTATGAGACTGTGTCCGTAATCACGTATTTGGACCCCTGATGACATGTGATTGTCATACGGCCCACTTTGCGATTGCATATTTGACGAGGATCTCTTTCCGACTTTAGGGGAGGAAATCAACTCCTTGATGGTCGAGAAATAACTTTAGGGGGATCCGCGTTCATGACCCACGTACTGTTGTGAAAAATAAATAAGTCCAAAAGATAATAGATTTGCTAGCATTAGCGAATCAACTGCCTGATCACTTTAGTGACTTGAAAACTATGAAAACATCGCATATGCCAGCGTGCAATGCACCGGAAAGGGTTGAGACACCGAAGTTAACTAATGGTACACCCGCTCCCGTCCAAAGGCCTAAAAGGACGCGAAATCCGGTTTCTCAAATACTAAGTACTCGGGGACGCCTGATGAAGAAGGATCAGAGAGATTTATCACAAACAGTCACCAAAGCCCCTAGTAAGCAAAAGGGGTGCCAGTTGAGACCTGGCACAAGTACGGAAAGTTCTGTGCACAGGATTCCGGACTTGGACATCCCTATTAAGGGACCATCCAGCGGAGATGTGAGCGCACACATCGGCGCGGAAAAGCTAAAGGACCTCGCTCCTGTAATGGGAAATATGGTGGAGCAAGAGGTAGCGCCAGATGCGCCCCATGACGAAATGGCCATACATTATATAAATAAAGGAGAGTTAAGGAACCAAGCAATGACGAATGCCGACATTAACTTTGCTAAGAAAATTGCCCCAATCATAGATCCTGACCCTAGACCTAACAATCACGCTGATTGTAAAAGAAGGTCATATTGGGAAGATTGGCATGTGGCAATTACCTCACAAACGGGGTGGTTCGGTACAAAGCAAGGCTCATTGCTCAAAGGGTTCACTCAACAACCAGATGTCGATACTGAGGAAACTTACTCCCAGTCATGGATGGTATAACCTTTAGATACTTGATCTCAATGGCAGTAAACCTGGACTTTACAATGAAATTGATGGATGTTGTTCCTGCTTACCTATATGGTAACCTTGATTCGGATATTTACATGAAGGTACTGGAAGGTATCCCCATTCCAAACCAAGATAGAGCAAATCGGGGTCTATACAGTGTGCTTCTCAAGAAGTCATGTACGGACTTAAACAATCTAGTAGGATGTGGTATACTCGCTTATGCGATTTCCTTCATCAGAAGGGCTACACGAGCAATGAGGATTGCCCATGTGTATTTATACGGGGATCCCATGAATCTCGGTGTACGTGGATGATTTGAATATAAACGGTACACCTGGAGATATTGGGGAAGCGAGTTTCTACCTGATGTTGGAATTCGAGATGAAGGATTGGGTAAAACCAAGTTCTGTCTGGGTCTGCAACTTGAACATTCCCCTGCTGGGATTCTAGTGCACCAGTCTGCCTACAACCAGAAGGTATTGGAGAGATTTGGATTTGATAAGGCATATCCTTCGAAGACCCCAATGATCGGGAGGTCTTTAATTACAGCAAGCTAAGATACCGTTCAGGCCTAAGGAAGAGGGGGAGGAAATTCTGGGACCGCAATTCCCATACTTGAGCGCCGTTGGAGCACTCATGTACCTCGCGAATTGTACACGGCCCGATATTGCATTTGCCGTCGATTTGCTTGCTACCAATAGACATTGGAAGGCATCAAGGACGTCTTCCGATGCCTGAAGGGCCAAAGATCTTGGGCTGTTCTATAGGAGGAGTCAAGACCTATCACTGGTACGCTATGCAGATGCAGGGTACCTGTCGGACCCGCATTCTTCCAAGTCACAGACTAGATATGTTTTCCTTTGTGGTGGAACAGCAATTTCCTGGAAATCGTCTAAGCAAAGTCTCGTATCGACTTCGACGAACCACTCAGAAATCATAGCATTGTATGAGGCATCACGAGAATGTGTATGGCTTCGACGGATGATTCGCCACATTGAGCAGACGTGTGGGCAGAACACCGTACATACCCCCACCATTATCTATAAAGATAATGCAGCTTGTGATGCACAAGTGCAGTGAGGGTATGTGAAGAGTAATCTCACAAACCATATCAACCCCAAGTTCTTCTATGCGCATGAGCTGCAGAAGATGAACGAGGTCCGTATTTGGACAAAACCAAGTCAAGTAATTTGGAACGGAGGGAGTATTATCAAAAGCATTGTACAGTCTGTGTTTCGAAATGTATGGATGCTTTGAATCATGCTTAGTCTTTGGTGCAAATTTATTTAGCTATCACAAATGCACAGTTTTGTTTCTCTAGATGCAGTAGCAACTTGGAGCAACATGAAAAAAAAAGCTACACATACTGCAATTTGGTAAGTGACAACGCCAGTACACCTGATTTGTGCATTAGTACTTCAACTAGTTATAAAGCTGGCATGCTTCAACATACCCTGGTTTATTTATGTTGTTTTTCGGCTTTCATTTGCTAACCCAATTTCTCATAATGCTTGTAATAACAGCTACACGTCAGCTTATAGTAATGAATATATACCAGATATTTATCCAAGTTAAGATGTTTTTGTCTTCTTTGTACACGGTTTGTTTGTGTTGAATGAAAGTAACTCACAGGTTCAAGGCGCATTGACTCTTATTTGTTTTTGTATTTCAGATAAAATATTTGGCTATTGCTAGATGAAAACATGGACAGTGGATCTTGGAGACCATATTAATGCTTAAAACTGCCAAAGGTGATGTGCTGCACCTTTCCCATTCAAGTAGATACGTGTATCATGCAAATCTCTTGTCTGAACTATCAACTTTAGTACTTGTTGGTTTGGACTATGTCATGGCATGATGGAAATTCAAAGTTTACAACTCCATCTTATATAAAGAAAATAGCTAGGAGTTGTAGGTTTGAACTCATGTGAGTGTAAATTGAGCTATTACAGTTAGGGCTTATATTATTGCTCTGCAATTGTTGATCATGCTACAGTCCTTACACGCAGCCTGCCATTCTATTGACATATAATTGTGTACTTCATACTAATTTCTGCATTCGGTTTTGATATTCATAGCCATTTGTATACTGATATCAAATGGGCTGATCAGATTCCTATTCATCCTAGCAGCTTTGGCAAAATAAGGAACACAGGCTGTACCCTCCTAGCCGTGGATTTCGCACCAACTCGGCGGCGGTGAGCGCTGGTTCCATTTCAGCATCCAATGCCGGCAGCGGCATGTTCTCGTCCGTGTGAACCTGAAGAGGAGCGGGGTTGGGGAGGAGCCAGGCGGGCACGGCGGTTAGACTCTTCCTGTGAAGTCCACATTGCTGCGGTGGCTGCTTCCACTCTACCACTACCCGAATGGGCGCCGCTACGACGAAGATGTTTCCACCAGCGAAGATTATGCCTGAAGTGGCGGCGGCGCTGGACGACGACAACCTTCTCTCCGAGATCCTCCTCCGCTTGCCCCCGCTGCCATCATCCCTCCCTCGCGCCTCTGCCGTCTGCAATCGCTGGCACAGCCTCATCACTGACCGTGGCTTCATCCGCTGCTTCCGCCTCCACCACCGCGGCAACCCTCCACTGCTCGGCTACTTCCACTTTTATGGCCAGAGCATCCGCTTCAAACCAACCATGGAGCCCCCTAACCGTGTCCCGCGCAGCTGCTTCTCCTCCCCGATCGACGACCGCGATGACGGTTTCATGCTTCTCGGATGCTGCCACGGCCTCGTGCTAATCTGGCACTATTTGCGGGACCAGGTCCTAGTGTGGGACCCATCACTGGCGGCCAGCACCACATTGCCACTCCCCGGGGGTTTGGCATGAGCAAAACCAAAGTCGACGGGACGGTGCTTCGCGCTGCCGGAGATGACCACCACTTCCAGGTGGTTTTGGCCGCCTACGAACCAGAAGATACACGAGTTATCGTCTTCATTTACTCATCGTGGACACGCTTGTGGAGTGCTCCTATATCATCACCTTTTCCATACGACATCGTGGATAGGGTAGAATTGCCTTCTGTGCTGGTTGGGAATTCCCTCTACTGGCTGGGTGTAGGTTCTATTCTTGAGGTGGATTTGTGTAGGCAGAGCATAGATGTGAATCCGGTGCCAGATGATATGCTTGTCATTGTTATGTGGGTAGAGGGTGGTTGTGTGGGTTTACTCTCCTTGCAGGGCTACACCATCCAATTATGGAAGAGGAATACAGATTGTCATGGCGTTGCTTCGTGGGTGCTGGGAAGAAGTTTTGAACTGGACAAGCTACTTCAGCTAGACTCACAGAAAGGGATATGGTTGCAAGGGTATGCGGAGGAAAACAATGTGATGTTCTTGCGGACATTTCTCGGTTTCTGCATGCTCCAGCTTGAATCGTTGCAATTCAGTAAACTTGTCGAAAACAAAATTGTTTTTCGCCATTGCTATGCGTTAGAAAGTGTCTATGCTGCAGGTAATAGCATCTCTTCACTTGTTTCTCTTGCTGCGTCATGACCTCTTCAACATATAGCTAATTTGTACATTGTCACATACTGTTATTATCTTTGAACTATGTGATTCTAATCAGAGCTAGCAAACTGTCTTTGTCTGTCTAATATGTGATAAAGATCACCAGGATTGGTAAATTCTTGCTCTAATAATTGAACTGAATTTCACTGTTGCCTGCCTGTTGCCATATTGAAGAACTGTATACCAGCAGTGTTAGTGCATAGCTGTGCAGGTTTTTCTCATGTTGAAGATAAATGCATGCATAACTAGCTTGAACCAATTGAAATGTCAAATAGGCAATTGAATAGGCATATTTGAACACCTACATCTAGTTATACTTGTTCATTTAATATTGCTGTCGATGCTTTTTTGCTAACATCTTAAATCCATGCATGGAGGCTAACCATGGTTACTTCTGCCAGGCAGGAACTAGAAATGCAGTCGCGAGATGAATAGATGCACATGGCGGAGCACTCAGCTGGAGGCGTGCCGGTGCACTCAGCTGGAGGCGTTTCCGTTTCTATGCATGTCTCGTTTTGGACTCTGTTGTTTGATGTAGGCAAGGTTTCGTCGTGTTTATCGGTCTGTCTAATGTTTCGAAGTATTCGGCTGGGCCTGAGAGAGACTACCTGCGTCTCTGTCATGTGTTCATTTTTGTTCATCGATAATATGATTTTGCTCTCCCTGCTTGGCTCTGAATAAGATTTTATTTTTGTTGCGAGGCGGTGCTGAATGTGTGTACCTAAATGCCCTCATACAGTGTAGGTTCTTCAATGAACCAAGTTCCCGATATAGTTTCTCTGGATTCAATGGAACTAGTCAGGTTTGTGGAGCTGAACTGCAATGTTAGCACCCGCACTGGCGAGGCAAGAGTACAAGAGGAGTTGGGCCTCACTCGACGCAGTGGCAGGCCCAAGAGGATCGTGCAGCCCAACAGACCCCAAATCGGGCCGGAGTGGACCACGTGAAGGCAACAAGGCAACGCAACCTTCTCCTACCACTACATAACAAGACGAGTTCTAGGCAGAGAAGCTATCCCCGGGGATCAGGCGTCAGGGGCGGTGACATTTCTGTGATGTAATAGCCTTGTGTTCTTCCTCTATCCCCGAACCTGTAACCAAACACTCTGTGAACCCTGTGACAATCGAGTGAAGTAGATCGGAGTACCTAACATCGTGGTATCAGATAGCTAGCGATCCCTTCCCCACCACCCAAAATTCCGGAAACCTGCCGATTCACCGCGAATTGTTATCGACTGCTGGACACCATGGATCCGACACTCAAGGAGTACCTCGTCATTACTGACGCACTGGCAATTCCTATTAAGATTCTTGGTAGCCGTTGGCGCAATACACCCACGGGGCGGCGCCGCGGTGGGAACAAGTACAGGTGCAATGGCCTATCGACTGCGAGCTCGACATCACCTAGGAAGATAAAGTGGAGCTGCAAGCAAAGTACCCGGAGGCCAGAGCTTGGGGACAAGCCAATGCTCAAGGAGAGGGGGATGTTAGCACCCACACTTGAGAGGCAAGTGTACAATAGGAGTTGGGCCTCACTCGACGCAGCGCCAGACCCCAGAGGATCGTGCAGCCCAACAGACGTCACATCAGGCCGGAGTGGACCTCGTGAAGGCAACGCAACCTTCTCCTACCACTAGATAGCGAGCACCAAGAAGTTATCCCCGGGGGTCAGGCTAGGTGGCGGCCGTGACATTCCTGTAAGGTAATAGCCTTGTGTTCTTCCTCTATCCCCGAACCTGTAACCAAATACTCTATGAACCCTGTGACAGTCGAGTGAAGTAGATCAGAGTACCTAACATGCAACTGCATGCGCTGAAAATATCCGTCAGCTATAATTTCCGCTTTGCACTTGGCAGTCTGTGAAATAAGTTGTGTCCGATTTGTGGTCTGTGAATTTTTCGGAGTCAGCTACAATTATTTTTTTACTTGGTCTTAGATTGTTCAGGGTGCTTTTCATTGCATTGTGTCCGCTTTTACTGACTTTTTTTTTTCACTTCGTCTAAATTTGTGTCCGCTTTGCAGTCGCGTTTTGTCGAGATATTAGCAAAAAACCACCACATTTCTGCCTAAATTCTGGAAAACCACCATTTTTCGTTTTTCGCAGAAAACCACCACATTTTATTTTGATTTTCGCAATTCACACTGATCACCTCTGGAACGCGAATTGACACTCATGCTGACACGGGGACCCACTTGTCAGGCTGAAGTGGCATGGGGAGCCCCACTTTGTCAGGACCAATTTGCTGATTTGGAGTAGGTCCCACTTGTCAGTCAAATATAAAAATTATAATATCTAAAATAAAAAGAAAACTAATTGGGACCTTGTCTTCTTTCTTCCCATCCTGCACGACCGCCGTTGGTTTCGCCCACTGCCGCGCCGATTTCCCCATCCCGAGATCCCCGAGCTCCACAGCGTATCCCACGGGCTTCACCTCTTTGTCCTCTTCCTCGTAGCTGAAGGAATCAAGCTGAGCCGCTCGGGATCGATCCAATCGAGCTCGTCTTCCTCGCCTCCGGCCAGTCGCCGTCGCGCCCCCGAGCTAGCGGCCGAGTGCCCGAAGCTCGACCTTGACGGTGCCACCGCGGCGTACGCGACGCCCGCGTGGAGTCCGCATAAGGACCTGGCGGCCGTCTGTGACGACCCGGTCTCGTGAGACCCAGATCGCACGAGGGATACAAGGAGGACGGGGAATTGAGATGAGAGAAGTAGTAGGTGAGAGAGACGAAGGAGGGTGAGAGTGAGACACGGAATCAAGGTTCTATTTCATTCATGATCGATACAGAGAGAGGGGATTGGTTTATAACGACACCAACCCAACACGCATGCCTGTCTCGCTTACAGCACTTGTCCCACGGCCCACTATGTCACACTGATACATTAGATGGCCCATCTGAGGTAGCAGGTGTGACATTATCCCCCTCTTGAGAAGAAGCTCCCGCCCAAATGGTTGCCTGGGGGTAGCGGCGACGCAGAACATCGTAGTCTTCCCATGTAGATGCCGCTGCTGGAAGCGAATACCACTGAACTTGTATCTGTACTATAGCTTCATCTCCCTTCTTCACCATGCGGCGATTGAGAATAGCGACTGGAGTGGCACCAATACTTGTCAAATCTGGCAACTTCGGCAAGTCTGAGAACACAGGTCTATAGTTAGGTGTGAACGCTTGAGTTGGGACACATGGAACACTGGGTGAATGCGGCTGTCCTCTGGAAGAGTGAGTTTGTATGCCAAGGTACCAATCTTCTCCTCGACTCGGAACGGTCCATAGAACTTGTAAGATAACTTGGCACAGGGTCGATTGGCGACAGTCGTTTGCGCATATGGCTGCAGTTTCAGAAGTACCTGTTCTCCCACGTGGAACGAGCGCTCAGTTCGGTGTCTGTCAGCCTTCTTCTTGACAGTGGCACTCCATGCAGTTTGATGACGTTGTCCCATAGACTCTTTGCCACCTGTGCTACTGTAAATGGATGGCGAAGTGGTATGAAGTGCGCCAGTTTAGTGAAAGGATCCACAACCACCAAGATAGAATCGTAGCCTTCTGACTTGGGCAGGCCCTCAATGAAATCAAGTGAGATATCCTGCCAGGGTGCTTCTGGAACTGGCAAGGGTTGCAACTTTCCTGGTATCTTGATGTGTTCGTGCTTGGATTGCTGGCACCCCTGTGCATCTGGACTTGACACGGCCAATTGTTGCAGTAATGCTTGTGCTCCTGAATTTGTTTCATACGAGTTTGCCACTTCATGTGCCCAATCAGACTGACAGAGAGACAAGGCATTAACTGTCAAGAGATGCCCCACTCGGGAGAGCGCATCCGCTGCCCCATTGTCTGCCCCCTTGTGGTACTGAAATTTAAACTGTAATCCAACTAACTTGGCCATCGCCCGACGCTGAAGATCCGTGTCCAACTGCTGGTCCCCAAATTACAGAGACTTTTATGTTCAGTGACAATGGTGAAAGGGCCTCTTTGTAAGTAGGAACGTCAGCGATCCACCGCCATCATCACAGCTAGAAACTCCTTCTCGTAAGTTGACAGTTTCTGATTGCGAATGCCCAGAGCTTTGCTGGAATAGGCCAGTGGGTGTCCATCCTGTGTCAATACGGCGCCAATGCATGTGTCGCAGGCGTCTGTCTCAATTGCGAATGGGCGATCAAAATTGGGCAAAGCAAGTACCGGGGTTTGCACCATAGCGAGTTTGAGCTGGTCAAATGCCTGTTGTGCTTGCGAATTCCAGTTGAACCCCTTCTTTGTCAGCAGCTGAGTAAGTGGCTTGGCAATGATCCCATAATGTGGAACAAATTTCCTGTAATACCCCATCAAGCCAAGAAATCCACGAAGCTCAGTTGGAGAAGAAGGTACCGGCCAGTCGTGCATAGCTTGGGTTTTGTTGGAGTCTGTGGCTACCCCCTCCTTCGAGATCACGTGCCCCAAGTACTCGATACGAGTCTGGGCGAATGAACATTTAGATTTCCTGGCGAACAGCTGATGTTGACGCAGTCAAGACAAGACTAAGCGTAGATGTTCCTCATGCTCCTGCATTGTCGCACTGTAGACAAGAATGTCATCGAGAAACACAATCACGAACTTACGTGTGTAGTCCGCGAAGATGGCGTTCATGAGGCACTGAAATGTCGCGGGCGCGTTCGTCAGCCCAAATGGCATCACCCGAAAATGGAAGTGGACGTGGTGAGTTTTAAATGCCGTCTTCTCCTCGTCCTCGGGTCGCATCCTGATTTGATGGTAGCCCGCACGCAGATCCAGCTTGGAGAAGTATGCTGCGCCGGCGAGTTCGTCGAGCAATTCGTCAACAATTGGTAATGGAAACTTGTTTTTGCTGGTTGCCAAGTTGAGACGACGAAAATAAATACAGAATCGCCAGCTTCCATCATTTTTCTTGACTAGCAACACTGGTGCAGCGAAGGGACTCATGCTGTGCACAATGGTACCCGCCTGTAGCATTTCACGCACTTGTTTTTCAGTTTCGTCTTTTTGTTGTGGGGAGTAACGGTATGGTTTCGAATTGGGTGGTGTGGCTCCCTTTTCCAGTGATATGGCATGATCGTATTGCCTTGATGGGGGAAGGCCCTTAGGCTCTGCAAATACGTCTGCAAATTCAGTCAGAACAACCTGAATTGCTGGTGGTGAGTCAGAGTTATCGGGCACTGTTTCAGGAGGCCATTGCTCGATTACAGCTATTGCTCATATCTCGTTGTGATCTTCCCATTCTTGTAACAGATTCAACGTTGCAGGTTCCGGTGTAGGGTGCACTTTACTGACAATTCCCTGCAGTGTCACTTGTTTCCCTTCGTGCAGAAACGGTATCTTCTTTTGCTTCCAGTCACACTGCATTGGGCTATGCTGTCGCAGCCAATCCATGCCTATCACCCCATCATAAACTCCCAGTTCCAGTACTCGCCAGTCAGTTGTGAACAAGTGACCTTGAGTTTCCCATTTCAGTTGCTGAATCATTGAATTGCAGTGTAGTTGCTGACCATTCGCCACTTTAACTGGAACAGCTTCAATCTCAACTGTTTTACTGCCAATTCGTGCGACAAACGACGCATCCAAGAAACTGTGCGTACTGCCTGAATCGAGCAGCAGTAGCATGGTCTGATCCCCCACTCTTGCCCGTAGCCTGATGCACGCAGATGACTCTGTCCCGCTGGTGGCTTGTGTTGAGAGTAAGCAACACTGTGCTGCTGGTGCTGCCGGTGCTGCGGGTGCGTCGAGGAGCTCAAGTGCGTGCACGGTGTCGTCAGTTAACACCTCCCCGAAGCCTTGGTCGTCTCCTCTCTCCCGCTACAGTAGAGAGAGGCGATTTTTCGCCCCGCCCGCAGATCCACCGCCTCGCCGGCGTTCCGTCCGATCCCCCGTCCTCCGACGGCCGCTCCGGCGGCGGGAGGGCGGGGGATCTCCGCTTCTTGGCTGTAGATAGTGTAGGGTCTGCGTGCTTTTCCACCGGCGGCGCCTTGGAGGAGGTGGGGTGGCCGACGGTGTTTTTGGTGCAGGTGTGCGTCTCCTCCGGCGGTGGAGCTCGACGGAGCTTCGCGGTGGTGCTCCTGCTCCGTTCGGTCCTTCGGATCTCCGGATCTGATGGGATCGTCTTCCCCCTCCCAGATCTCGCGTGGCGGCGGATCTGGGTTGACAAGTTTGATGCTGACGATGGTGGTGCAAGCGGTGGCGCAGGCGGCGAAGGCTGGAGCTCCTCTGGAGTTCGAGTCTTGAAGACTTCCCGTCCGCTCGGGGGAGACTTCCTATCCAAGGTTTCGAGGAAGTTCTGGCGGCGGCGCGTCTTCGACACGGCATCGTCGCCGGCGACATCGACGCAGGAAGATTTGGGTTTTTCTTCTATCTTCGTGTTCTTCTTCTCTGCTTACTTGCTGTAACCATCTTCTGTATCTCGCAAAAAAAAAAAAGTTAACACCTCCCCGAATTTGCTTTAGTGTTCTCTATGTTTTTTATGTCACCAGATCACGTTGTATTGTATCTGGCTCTTCAACTAATATTTAGCCATGCATGCTTTTCTGTACATTGTCACATACTGTTATCTTTGAACTATGTCGTAACAATCAGAGCTAGCAAAATGTCTATTATGTGATAAAGATGAACACCAGGATTGGTAAATTCTTGCTCTAATCATTGAACTAAATTTCACGGTTGCCTGCCTGTTGACATAATGAAGAATGGCATAGCTGTGTAGGTTTTTCTCATGTTGAAATTGAAGACAAATGCATGAAAAACTAGCTTGAAACTACTGAAATGTCAAATGGGGAAATGTCAAATGGGTAGTTCAATAGGTACATTTGGACGCTTGCATCCTGTTATATTGGTTCATTTGATATAGCTGTCAATGCTATTTTGCTAACAATAGTAAATCCATAGTGACGACTTTGTTTTAATTTTTTGAAAAATTGTTCATTTCATCACTTGCACAAGTTTTCTGGTGTGAATGGTATGTTCATTTGTACCTGCGTAACTAATAAATTGAGTTCATTTCATCTTTTAGGCTAAATCTATTTAAACATCGAAGTTAATCTAAATTCTAGTAGCAGTTTTTGTACAATGCTATTTATACACAAGTGAACCCTACATTATGAAGAGAAACATGGATCTGCAGGCAATATATATATTGATAATCTGTTTTTTTTCCTATATATATATATATAACTAATATGTTTTCTTAATCTCTCGTTGTCTTAATAGTTGGCTGGCTCGTGTATATATATGCTAGAGCCTGAATATGCACTTACTACTGTTTCTTTGCTATTGACCATATCTTGTTATATTTAATTTCTCTTATCTTTTGTTTATATTCACTGTCATCTGGCATTCTTGACGGTATAAGCGCTCCTGTAGGGAAACTACGTGTACCAAACTGTTAACACCACACTAGTACATTGATCAACTGCTCATCAATTTGGACTACAAGCGAGGAATTCAGGTTCAAGCTGTTACAGAAGCAGAGGAACACGAAGAGAAGAGGAAACGGAGACAGAAGCAAGGAGGCCGAAGCCGTCCTAATCCAAGCCGAGTCGACCATAGCGAATCCCCTGGTATATGTAGTTGCTGCCTTCGGTGGCTTCTGATAAGCCCAAGCCCAGGAGAGGAAGCCCACGGTCCAGCCCATGGTGACAATAGGGAAGGTTGCTAACATTCCCCCCTCCTTAAATTTCGGCTTGACCTCAAGCCGATGCCATGCCGATCCACCTGGATCCCACGGTACTTGATGCTCCATGACTTCGCCGAGGTTGCGGTGGGTGTCGTAGTCGAGGCAGACCTTGACGAGGTTGAGGTAGCAGACGACGCAAGCAAGGAAGTAGTTGTGTCCGATGTGCACTTGGTCACAGAAGACGTCGATGTAGTAGTCTTTGTCGGCACAGACTATGTCGAAGTAGTAATCATTGTCGAGGCAGTGGCCGCGGTAGTAGGTTCGAGCTGCAACATTTCTCCTTCCTATTGCTTCAGCGAAGGTATCACTGTGTTCGCTGCTTCCAACAAGTTTCAGGGGTAACTGAACATCTTGCACTCTTGATGGCAGGTCTACATTATCAAAAATATTCGCCATGAGAATGTGAGAATGGTCAAGAATCTCTTCAAAGTAGATCAGGTCAGAAGAATTTGGCTGCATTCTTGACGGTATAAGCGCTCCTGTAGGGAAACTACGTGTACCAAACCTGCTGATGTGCGAAAAGCTGGTGAAAGAAGGAACTACATTTTAATATATCAGAATCTTGATTCCCTTATTGTGTATGTTGGTCTGCCTGGGCCCCGAGGAGGGGCTAGTTGTTCCAGAATATTTGAAGCTGCTCAGCTTTGCCTTGAAATCGATGATTTGTATTGTTTGAGATTTGTATTTCTGGTTGGGCCTGGAACTGCCCGTGTATCTTTTGTTGTTCGGGAGATCACTCTGATGTCGTACCCGGAAGTAAAAGCAGTTACTCCAGCTTGCGTGTGGCAGCTCTCTATCTTGTTTGTTTTGCTCTTTGTTCATCGATGGAGGATGAAAGCATTCTCCACAAACTGGAAGGCATGAAGCTACTTGATCCCTCGGTGGCAAGTATGTATGAACTCTCTGCTGCTACTTCCGTACTAGCCTCTCTCTTTCTGTGTATTGTTAAAAAAAAATAGTACCATAATTTTTGTAATCTCCATGGTGACCTGTGATTTTTATTTTCCATAGGAACTGCGATTTTTATTGGTTAATGTCCTTAGAAGTTGGATAATGTTCCTCAGACCGTACCAATTAAGTTATGGCTTATGTAATCAGAGTTCAGAGCACTTCCGACAATCTACATCATGTTGTTGGTATTTCCTAGCAATGAATAGTACTGAACTATGCCGTTCTCAAAACAGAGGTATTGACATTATCGAAAATAAGTATCGAAATATGAAGTTGCATCGCATTAGTCTTCTAACAGAGCATATAAATGTTTATACAAAATGGGTTTACTTAACTTAATTTGCAGGTTCATATTATCATATATGCAGGCAGGCTCATCTTCATCCTCTGGATTGTTAATGTGCATCTTGTTTGCATCCACGATGGCAACCATAATGTGATTTGACTGGGAACTTACTTTTCTGTCCGGTGCATTTTACTCCTTTGATTGCGGTTCTTCAATCTGCCGTATGGTGCTTTATATCAGATCGCACATAACTTAATGCATTGGTGGTATCTTGACGAACTAACCAACCGTATACATGGCTGTCATGATGCTACTTTTGTGCATTCCAATAGCTGGTCTTGCTCTGTGAGAACAAGTCAGTTTTATTTCAGATTCTGAAACTGCATTCTGTTATTCAGTCTTATGGTATGAAAGTAGAAGAAACACTCGACTACATAACAACTCAAAATCCGGAACGATTGAAAAGTGCATATTACACAACAGGAGTATTAGCAATATCTGTTCAGTGAAACACCCAGGTGTATGTGGACATACATGTACAAATAGTAAGGAAAAATACATGTAAAACAGAGCAATTTTATATGCACATGTCATGAACAGCAATTTCAGATGCACATGTCGTGAACTTTAAGAGGGTTTTGCCTGTGCATACTAGTTTAAAGATGGAACAAACGAATAATACCCATTTAAGTTTACTAGGGATATCAAAGCCTGAGACTCAAAATTTTACAAATCTAAACTAGGGGATTCCTGGAACCAGAAACAGCTGCTGCAGACTGCCCTGCTCCTCAACACGCCTCAGGTTTGAATAACAGTGTATACCTAGCCATTGCTGTCGAGAAAGTTTTGAGACCCTATCTTGGCCTTCACATCCCGTGAAAACTATGCTAGAGATGAACGGAGGTCCTCCACCACCTTCAAGCAACTTTACTCTTTTTAGAAAGTGTTGTTTCAAGCTGGTTGCCTCCTGTCCAAGCTGTGGGAGAGCTCTCATCTTGGGGCAGTTGACAAGGTGGGGTAGCAATACCATGCTTAACTAGAAAAAGGTGGGATAGCTCGTTTGATATACAAGATCTTTTGGGCCGTAAGAAATTCCCAAAAATATTTCAAGGGATCAGAAGTGTATGAATTATTTTTTGGGAGCTAAGACATAGATTATGTTTTGGACAGGGTCATTTAGGTGGATTGAAAAGATACTTAAATAAGCAAATAATAACAGAAATGGGTTGAGCGAATTGGATAAACCAAAAGATACAGCTAAAAATTAATATGTCGAATAACAGTACATTTCCAGTGTTGGGAAGTAATAAGTCCCTCTTCCTTTCTCCGGGCTTGGGACCGGCTATGCAACATAGGCGGAGTTACCTACGACTAAAAAAAGCAAATACAAATACACACATTGTTCCATAAAATAACCACACATTACAAACAACGAAAAACAAGAAAATTTACATTGCTGTTTTTTATTTCTTTTTTCTCTTTTTTGTCCGGTTTTCACCGATGGCATAAAATTCAAATAGTTTTTTCTGTTCTTTTTTTTTGCTTTTTACTTTTTTTTTCTTTTTCTCCTTTTTCATGTGATTTTCACCCATGGCTTAAAATTCTAACGTTGAACTCCTTCTGCAACTTCCTCCCAAAGAGTGCACCCATGGTCACATGACCATATTATGGTTCGGCAGGCTCTAGAAATTGATAACCTACAAAATAAACACGCAATTAGAAAGTAAGTGTGTGCAAAGATATTCGAGATAATACATTGTATGAAATTGGAAGAACCATGTTCAAGACTACATATAACAAGTAAAATCTGAAACGAGAAATAAGTGCATATTACACTCTTCGAATATTAGCTATACGTTTTTAGTGAAATACTCAAGTGTGTGGACATACATGTATAGATTAAAGAAAAATACATGTAAAACAGAGAAAATTTAGATGCACATGTCGCGAACATTAGTAGGGTATGTATGAGAATCTATGAAACAAAAGGGGTTTGCATGTGCATACTAGTTTTTTTTCGAAGCAGGCAGGAGCACTGCGGATCAATTATAGGAGAAAGAATGTATGAAAAATCTGAATGCACCCGCAGAAACGGATTCGCCCCCTCACAAATAGCAACATCAACACACATGCTGCATCCCCAGGCGGCCAGGCCCTCATACCCCCTCTAGACTCCGGCGGCCGCCTGTAACAGCCAGAGCCTTGCCAACGCTCCCGGAGCTAGACAACAACTTGCTCCGCAACACCCCCAACAGCTCTCTCTATCCCCGCACATCCCCACATGTCCCCAAATCAATATGGCTTCACAGAGCAGCGCACCATCACCGCTCCTCCTTGGGCCATGGTTGTCACCGAGAAGCGCATCATGAGTTGTGGGGTGGAGCGCTGGAGTTAGGAGAGAGGGAGCCCGTATCATATCAGCACCGCGCCTCTCGCACTGGCGTTCGTCATCTCGTGGCACCGGAGTAGCCCACATCGTGGGGATGTGTGAGCGGAGCCTGGAGGCAGGAGAAGGCGACGGACCGCAGCACCAAAACCACGTGCGCCACAGAAAGTCAGATTTCTGTGGCGCACGGGGCTGGTGCGCCACAGAAATATGACTTTCTGTGGCGCACCATCCCCCATGCGCCACAAAAAGTCATATTTCTGTGGCGCACCAGCCCTGTGCGCCACAGAAATCTGATATTATGTGGCGCACCATGCCCATGCGCCACAGAATTGTTAATTTCTATGGCGCATGTAGGGTGTGCGCCACAGAAATCCAAAAATCCAAAAAAATCGATAAAATTCAAAAAATTCAAAAAAGTCAAAAAGTCAAAACACTTCAAAAAAATCCAAAAAATTCAACATTCTTCTTTGTTATACATTTCTGTGTCTTTTTTTGAATTTTTTGATTGTGTAGGAAAAAATCGTCTGTTTGAAATAACTTTTTTCTTTTTGAATTTGGAGAATCTGAGAATTGCTGACTGGGTAAACCCGGGTGAAATCGAACTCGTATTTTTCTCTAATTGTTTTGATATATTAAACGCGTTTTTTCGACATCGTATGCAAAAGTTTGGCCGTTACAAGTTTGTTTTCTGTTTTTTGCAGAAAAAGTCAAAATTCATATTTCAAAATTCCTATACCTACTAGACACTCAAACCTAACTACATATTTCAAAATATTTCAACATGGGGTTCCCCTAGTGCTGCCAAAGTGGGTCCACTCCCTGTGGGTCCAAGTCGAAGATGGACAAGGCAAAGAACCAAGTCAAACTCACGGGTTCACCCTTTGACCCCGCGAAGGCCAAGCAAGACCTACACCGACGAAGGGCTCCGGTCCTGGGGACCTGCCGGGTCCCCGAACCAAGTTAGAAGACGTAGAAGACCCCGAGGGCCCGAGTCCCCGGCAGGAGGCTGGGCTCCCCCTCGGGTATATCGCCGCACCATTGTGGATAAGCACTCCACCTCACGCGGGAAGACCTCAGAAGACTTGGGAAGCAAGGCGATGGTGGTGCAGGCCGGGGACAAAGCCCGTGGCTGTGTCAGCCACTGTTCACCACCAAGGCGGACGCTCCCACCTAACCCAAAGGAAGCACTAGGCTGAGAAGAGGCCACGTCGCCCTCTGAACCAGCCAGGGAGGGTCCTTCGCGCCGAAGGCCCCTCATGCCCCTCACGTGCCCTGTGGCAACCCCTTGGCCTATAAAATGAGGACCAAGACACGGAGGAGGGGGGACGGAAGAGGAACAAGTCACACCAGAGCAAGACTAGATTAGGGCTGCCAAGGTAGAGAGGAAGGTGATCTCCTCCGGGTCAGGATCTGTCCTTCTTCTACCTCCAGCCAAAACCTTTCCGGGTACCCTGCCCGAAGGACTCCATTGTACTCCACACTATGAAGAACCCATCTATCCAGACATGCAGGAGTAGGGCTTTTAGCCTCCGGGCGGCCTGAACCTGGGTAGCTCCTTGTGTCCCTTTGGTTGCATGCTTTGATCGTGGAGAGGAGAGCTTGGTCCGACCCTCGATCTCGAAGGCGATTCTCAGCCTCCTTCGCACCCTGTGCCAAACCTAAAAGGGGGTATCCCATACTCCCGGTGTCCGTGCAACGAGACACGACATCTGGCGCGCCAGGTAGGGGGCGCAAGCGCTGGTTTCTTCTTCATCAAGTTCATCGGCAAGCTCTTCGTCAAGCATGGCGCCGAAGAAGATGGCGGACCCTGCGGCATCCAAACCCGTTTCTCCTTCACGCACTCAGGCTTCATCCGATCGTCGCGCTGCTAACGCGCGAAGGGGTGCTTCTCCGTCTCCGCCTCCCCCGGAGAAGGTGGCGCCGGACGAAGCGGACGGCCTCAACAAGAACGACGGCCCTGGCAGAGCGGTGGCTCCAAAGGGCACCACCATGCCTCCTCCACCTCGCTCGGGGGAGAAGAGCGTCTGCAACGGTGCTAGCAAGGATCCTGCTGCTGGGAGAGATCGCAGCGCTCGCCCTAGCGGAGATCCACGAGCATCCAGGAGCAAGTCCTCTGCACACCGCCTACGGACGCACAAGCTCGCCATGACGCCTTGGTCGCTGCCAAGGCCCTGATGCAGTTCCCTCCAACCAACGTTGATCCCAAGATCTACCAAGAATGGAGGACTCGTGTGGAGAGGCTCCTCGACTTCGCCGATGGTGGTCCGTGGGTTGAACCCACTCAAGCTCCCACCGTCGATGATCCCGAAGCAGCACAAGACAAGACACGTGAACCGCGGGGCCAGCCCCGCGGCGAACGTCAAGCCAAGGCGGCACCTGCCCGCACCGCACCCCGATGGCTGAACGGCTACACCGCGACCGCGGCCCAACCATCTCCGTCGGGTCCTCTACTTCGCGCAACCCAGATCTTCGTGACGAGCTCAACCGCCGCCAGGACGAGGATATGCGCACCCGCATCGAGCGTCGCCTAGAACGTCATCGCCGGGCGGATCGCGACTTCGACCTCGGCGAGGGCTGCGTCGCCCTCGCCCCCGAGTTCCGCCACTTCGACTGGCCCAAGAAGTTCAAGATCGACGTGCTTCGCTACGACGGCACCACGAACCCCCGGGACTTTCTGCAGATCTACTCTCTTGCTGCAAGGGTCGCCGGGGCCGACGAGTCATGATGGCCAACTGGTTCCCATTGGCCCTGAAGGGAGATGCCCAAACTTGGCTTCTCAACCTTCCCGAGAGCTCCATCCGCTCCTGGCGGGCGCTGAAGGAACAGTTCCTGGGGGCTTTCCAAGGCGGGTACGAGCGCCCGGGGGCTCCCAGCGACCTCCACGACTTCAAGCAGCTTCCGGGTGAGACTCTTCGCAAGTTCATCCAGCGCTTCACCCAGAAGATGAACACCATCCCGTGCATCAAGGAGGAGATGGTGATCCAGTCCTTCCACGCCAACGTCCGCAACCCCAAGATGCGCGAGAAGCTGAGCATCCACCGCGTCGAGTCTGCGCGTAAGCTCTGGGAGCTTGCAGATCGGTGTGCTCGAGCTGAAGAAGGAGCCAAGGTCCCGGGGAAGATGAACCCGAGGACAAGGTCGCTCCAACCAAGAACAAGAAGCGGGACCCTGGACCCGACAAGCGGATCTTCGTCACCGAGCCTCTTCCGAAGAAGGCCAAGCCTGCGCCGACTTCCGAGGAAGAAGGCGAAGGCGACCCTTGGTGTCACATCCATCCAGAAGGCAACCACCTGCTCAAGGACTGCCGCATGCTCAAGAACCTCGCCATCCGGGAGCAACGCCGAGCGACGGGTCAGTCAAGACGGCTGCTACAACTGCGGCGCTGCCGGGCACATCGCTCGCGACTGCCCCACGGGTCGCCAAGGCGGAGGCGGCCGTGGGTGGAACCGGGCGGTGGCCGCGGAGGCCGCGGAGGAGGACGCGGCGGTCAAGGTGGCCGCGGGTATAACAACCCTGAGGCCGCCCACGACGGCAACGGGGAAGCTCCGGCTCCCCAAGGAGGCAATGGCGGGAAGTATCAAGAGGTCACAGGAGTTGTCGGGTGCATCCACGGAGGGTCATCTCTGCCTCCCTCCAACGGCGCCTGCAAGAGACTCGTTCGGGAGCTGAACGCGGTTGCTTCTGCCGTCCAAGCCCCTGACTGGTCCAACCAAGTCATCACCTTCGACCCAGAAGACCACCCGGTCAACACTGCCGGGGTCGGGACTCTGCCGTTGATCGTGTCTCCCGTCATCCACAACTACAAGGTCACCAAGATGCTGGTCGACGGAGGCTCCAGCCTCAACTTGCTGACAGCGAAGGTCCTGGCTATCCTTCAGATCCCTCAGTCTCGCCTGCAAGACAGCGTGTTTCAAGGCGTGAACGGAAGTGTCACTCGACCCCTCGGGAAGATCACGCTTCCGGTCACCTTCGGCGACTCCAAGAACTTCCGCACCGAGGAAATCGTCTTCGACATCGCCGACACCCCGCTCCCGTACAACGGCATACTTGGCAGACCGCTCTGGCCAAGTTCATGGCCGTCTCCCACTTCGCCTACAACATGCTGAAGATCCCGGCGTGGGGCGTCATCAAGATCCAGGCCGACATCGACGACGCCATCTACTGCGTTCAGCAGCTGAACCAGGCGGTGGCCATCACGGCGGATGTCCCTCAAGGTGTACAGGAGGATGATGCTGGGCTCTCCGGGGGCGAAGGGCACCCCGGGGGCTCCACATCTACTCCCCCAAGAAGGCGCCATTCCATGGCGATCCGCAGCTGACCAAGAAGGTGGCGCTGACCAGTGACGGCGTTCGCTCCATCACCATCGGCGCCCGCCTCACCGACAAATAGGAAAGCGCGCTCGTCGCCTTCCTTCGGGAAAACTCTGATGTCTTCGCGTGGGAGGCGTCAGGTTTACCCGGCGTTCCAAGGGAGGTGATCGAGCACAAACTGGCGGTCAATCCGGGGGCTCGCCCCGTGAAGCAGGTTCTCCGGAACCAAAGCAAGGAAAAGCTGGAATTCATCATCCCGAGGTGGACAAGTTGATAGAAGCTGGTGTCATCCGGTCGGTTCCCCACCCAACCTGGGTGGCCAACCCCGTGGTGGTACCGAAGCCCATGACCTTCAAGTGGAGACTCTGCATCGACTTCACAGACCTGAATAAGGCCTGTCCCAAGGACCCTTTCCCCCTGCCGCGGATCGACATGATCGTGGATTCCACGGCCGGGTGCGAGCTGCTGTGCTTCTTGGATGCCTTCTCCGGGTACCACCAGATCATGATGGCGCTCGAGGACCAAGAGAAGACGGCCTTCATCACTCCCAAGGGCTGCTACTGCTACACCCGGATGCCTTTTGGCCTCCGGAACGCCGGCGCTACCTTCCAGCGCGCAATGCAAGCATGCCTTGGGCCCAGCTGGGCCGCAACGTTGAAGCGTACATCGACGACATCGTGGTCAAGACCCGGTACAAGGACTCCCTCATCCAAGACCTGCACGAGACCTTCGAGAACCTCCGCCGGGTCAACTTCAAGCTCAACCCCGACAAGTGCGTGTTCGGGGTCCCCTCCGGCAAGCTGCTGGGTTTCCTGGTCTCTCATCGAGGGATCGAGGCGAATCCGGACAAATCAAGGCAATCGAGCGCATGGAGGCGCCCCGGCGGGTCAAGGACGTACACGCCTCAACGGGTGCATCACTGCACTCGGGCGCTTCATCTCAAGGCTTGGGGAGCGGGCCTTACCGTTCTTCAGGCTGCTCAAGAAGTCAGGCCCCGTGGAGTGGACCCCGAGGCCGAGGAAGCCCTGCAGTCCCTCAAGCGCTACCTCGCCTCGCCCAATCCTCGTGGCACCAGAAGAAAAGGAGCCCCTACTACTGTACATCGCCGCCACCAATCAGGTGGTCAGCGCTGTGCTCGTGGTAGAGCGTGACGCTCCTCCGAAGAAGTCAAGCAAGATCAAGGGCAAGCGACCCGGGAACTCTCTCCCGGGACAACCATGCAAGAAAAGGCTGCCGGGTGACCAGGGGTCTCCGATCCTGACGTCACAGCACCTTCACGAGCGGCGCGGAGCCTGGCACCAGCGGAGAATCTCCCTCTGATGAGGCTTCGCTGGGGGCTACCTCGCCCTACCCCAAGACGGACATGGAGGAAGCCGAGCCCTCTCAGGACTCGGCGACCCGCAAGGTGCAGCACCCGGTCTACTTCGTCAGCGCAGTACTGCGCGACGCCCGGGAGCGGTACCCCATGATGCAGAAGCTGCTGCTGGCAATCCTCATTGCCTCCCGCAAGATGAGGCCGTACTTCCAAAGCCATCCCATCACGGTGGTGTCCAAGTACAACCTCAGAAGCCCGTTGGAGAACCCACTTGCCACTGGTCGCATATCATGGTGGGCCATGGAGCTTCAAGGTTTCGGCCTCAAGTTCGAGCACACGGACAACATCAAGAGTCAGGCGCTGGCGGACTTCACTGCTGAGTGGACCGAGACAGCGCTCGACGACCGGGGGAGGAAACCTGCCTCCCCGGGAAAGAAGATCCTAGCGCCTGGACCATGCACTTCGACGGCTCCTACACCAAGGGGTCGTCCTAACCTCACCAACTGGGACCGGCTCAAGTACGTCGTCCAGATGCACTACCAAGGGAACATCTCCAACAACACGGCGGAGTACGAGGGCCTGCTCGCAGGACTTCGTGCTGCCGTCGGCCTCGGCATCAACAAGATCGTCGTCAAGGGTGACTCTCAGCTAGTCATCAAGCAAGTGAACAAGGAGTACGCGTGCCCTCAGATGGCACCATACGTCGAGGAGGTCTGGAAGCTGCAGCGGCGCTTCGACAACTTCCGGGCTGTGTACGTCCCACGGGGAGAAAACACGGCCGCGGCGAGCTGTCGCAGGTGGCGTCCAAGCAAGAACCAGTGCCTCCCGGGATCTACATCGAGGTCCTCAGGCAACCTTCGATCTCCCGAGAGGCTCGGGCAAGATCTGCGCCGGGGGCTGGCGACCCTTCTACCTCGACAACACGGGTAGCCAGCCCAGAAGCTCAAGACCCGGCAGCCCCCTGGGGAGGAAGCTATGCTTTCTTTCCGTCGGATGGTGCTACCGGTGGAAGGAACCCACCCACCCTGGGCCCGGGACATCGTCAAGTACATGATGGAGCACGCCCTCCCGGAGGACGACCACGACGCCGAGCGGGTGGCTCGTCAAGCCAAGCTCTACGTCATGATCGACGGCGAGCTCTACCGGCGACGGGACAACGGAGTCAAGCTCCGCTGCATCCCTCAAGAACAAGGCCAAGTACTGCTAAGGGACATCCACGAGGGCACATGTTCAAGTCATGTGGCATCAAGATCACTGGCGGGGAAAGTTTTCGTCACGGGTTCTACTGGCCAACAGTCCTCAGTGATGCCGAGCAGCTAGTCAAGACCTGTGAAGCCTGCCAGTACTATGCGAAGAACATACATCAGCCGGCGCAAGCTCTGCAGCCAATTCCAATCTCCTGGCCGTTCGCGGTCTGGGGCTGGACATCGTGGGAAAGATACCGAAGTCTGTCGGGGGACATGAGTACCTTTTCGTGGCCATCGACAAGTTCACAAAGTGGGTGGAAGTGATGCCAGTACCAAGGCAAACAGCTCAAGCAGCCATCAAGTTCATTGAAGGGATCGTGTACCGCTTTGGAGTACCCAACAGAATCATAACGGACAATGGCTCTCAGTTCACAAGCCGATCCTTCCTCAACTTCTGTGAAGAGCTGGGCATCAAGGTGTGTTTTGCCTCGGTGTCCTACCCAAGGTGCAATGGGCAAGTGGAGCGAGCCAATGCGGAGGTCCTAAAGGGTTTGAAGACCAAGGCCTTTGACAAGTTGGAAGACAAGGGCAAGAACTGGATTGAGCATCTACCAAGTGTTTGTGGTCCCTCAGAACCACACCAAGCAGAGCAACTGGAGAAACACCATTCTTCCTTGTCTATGGAGCGAAGCCGTCTTGCCAACAGAACTCAGGCATGGATCCCCCGGGTACTTGCCTATGATGAAGAAACACAAGCTGAGAGGAGGATTGATGACATCAACTTCCTGGAAGAGGTACGGTGCCGAGCTCTACGATCGCTCGATACCAGCAAGGGCTCCGCCGCTATCATGATCGCCATATCCGTTCACGGGTACTGGAACCCGGAGACCTGGTTCTCCGCAAAAGCAGAAGCTTGATAACATGAACAAGCTGTCGTCCAAGTGGGAAGGACCTTATCGGGTGACGCATACCCTGAGACCCGGAGCTGTTTATCTGGAGGACGAGAAAGGCAGGCCGGAAGGCAACGCCTGGAACATCGAGAATCTCGGAAATTCTACCCCTGAATACGAACATGAATCGCAGATAGTTATGATCAACTAAGCACGCCCAAGGGGCTAGTGTTCTGTATAAGGGTGTAAGAATCGTCGCCAAGGAATAAAAGATAAGTTTTTCAATTCCGTGAGCCTCTCTTTTGTCGTGAAGTGTGTTATCCGTAACAACCCCCAAGCAGGGGGCTGACATGGTGCCGGTGGCTGACAGGTCGAGCGCGAGCAGCCTATCAGTAGGCGCTGCCACCTGATCGTGCCGTACTGCCGCGGTAAGAAGTGGAACGGGCAGTGCTGTGTTTTAAAGAACTAAACACAGAAATGCACATTCAACTTTGCTTGCGGGTTGCTTCGGATGAAACACTTTCACGACATGTAAGGGAGGGTCCATTCTTTTCCTACTGAAAGTTTGTTGTGTGTAGCGCCTCTCCCGGGACAGGAATGGATGCTGAAGGCGACTAAGGAGCTGGATACCCGGGAAGGACGAGCAGATGAGGACGGCAAAAACAGCTAAGTCTTTGCATGTGCATCTGCATTTTAGGCATAATCTCGCTCGGAGTCAATATACCACCAACCTGCGCATGCTTGACAGTTGATGAGAGCCTTTGCGGGGGTAATGCGTCCTCCCCGGCGAACGGTTCGATTTCCCTTCGTGCCTAGTACCCGTGGCTGTGGAGTGGACTCCCGGAAGGTATAGTGCTCTTAGGGGTACTGCTACCGGTGTGGGCGGTCAGAGTACTTGTCACCTAAGAGATCTCCTCTGAAACTTGACGGCGCGTTAGTGCAAAGGGAGGTTTGGGAAATGACCCCGGGAGTTGAGCCTTAGGATTGCATTCATATGTATTTACATTCTGAAATTACAATTCTGAATTACATTAAGCTGAGCTCCCTTGAGCGCATATCTAGCCTATGCTACTAAGGCCAGTTCAGAGTCTCTGGCTACGCAGATCTGTCTTCTGTTTTATTGTCTGTCGGGTGCGCTCCTTTCTTCCGGGGACGCCTGGATGAAAGGATCACACGCGTGCAGAATCTTGTCAGGCGCGTCGAAGAGCTCGACCCCCTTCTGCTGACCAGTGCCCTCCAGTGCCAAAAAGACGGAAGATTCCGTCCGCTAGCTCATCCATGGACTGGCACTCGGCCTGCGAAAAGTAGTACAAATCAAGGCTGGGTTCAATCGGGAACAAAGGAAGGAAAAAGGAAGAACGAACGACAAACCTGTTCGACGGCCTCGAGTTCGGCCACAACCGCGGATAGCTCCGGAATGCCAGCAGTCCTCTCCTTCAGAATGGACCACAGGTGCGCTCTCCTCAGTCCCCTGATCTGTGCTTCTTCCTGGGCAGCAGGACCAGAGACGGCCACTAGGTGAGCGATGTGCTGGGCGGCTGAAGCACGGGACGTAGCCTCGTCAGCAGCAACTCGGGCTCCAGCTTCGTTGGGCGCCTCCGCCGCGCCTCGAAAGGCGGACTCCGCCGTCGACACGTCTGACAAGACCATCTCTGCGTCGCCGGACATCGCGCCGCGGTACGTGGAGAGGCGAAGGAAGAAGAAGGAGCGGAACAAGGCGAGAAGATGTGGCGGAGAGGCTGGGGGCTGAGGGCTTTTTATAGGCCTCTTATCCTCCACCTACCCCAGGTGGTCTGGCTACCACAGTAATGGGAACGCGTTTTGCAAAAAACCTGTTCTCATTCACACGAGCACTACACGGAGACAAGAAGGAAACGAGTTCTTCTTCATTTACAAGGACGGCAAGGGGTCGATCTTTTTTACAACAAAAAGGTTGGCTCGAACAAGGAGCACCGCCGTACAATGGAAGGCGCTACTTCCAGAAGTACGTCGCCAAGGCCGCCACCAATGAGGTCAACGAGATCTCCATGGCGCACGCCCGAAGCTCCTCGCCCTCAGGATGACGAGCTCCCCTCGACCTTAATGTCGGATGAGTTTTCCTCATCTTCATCCTCGTCGTAGGAGCTCGAGCTGCCGCTGCTGCTCTCCATGCAGCACTCCGCGCGTCCACCGTCGACACCGAAGATCTTCACGAAGAGCGTCGCGTCTCCGTCGTACCGGAACGCCAGGCATTGCCCCCGGGACAGGCGGCGGGCGCGGGAGAACGACTTCCACCCTTGACCCAGGAGCATGGCGCCAGCGGCGGTGTGCTCCGTGAAGGCCCAGGAGGGGCCATTGGGGCATCCTTCCACCTGCAACCAGAAGCCTGAGGGGCGGATGTCCTCCGTCGCCGTCGCAAAGGAATCTGGGAGAAGAAGCCGGCTGCGAGGCCTACGGTTCAGATCCACGATGAACTCGAACGGCGCGAAGCCAGTATGGACCATGCTCCTAGGAGGAGGAGCAGCGGAGCCGTGGCCTCCACGGCCGCCACGACCGCGACTTCCTCGACCTCGCAGAGCGGCCCGTCCACGAGCAGAAGGACCGTCCTCCGCCGCAGCTGAAGACGAACGAGGACGCCCAACTCCCCTTTTCACTCTCGCCATTGGGGCTGGTGATTTGTGAGGAGGCCCGGAGGTGGGATGAGAAGGAACTAGATGAGAATGCAAGGGGCGCGCCCTGCTTTTATAGCTTCGGCGGCGCCTCCGTCAGGCGTCTCCTCGCGTTCTCCGTTTCTGGGAATCGAGGAGGCCACCGCAGTTACTACCCAAGCGGAGTAGTTCCAAGACCATCAAGGCTACTAATGGAGCAAGTCAAGAAGACCAGTTGCCCGGGACCCACTTTGGTCTATCTTTAGGCCATAGCCCCGGCAGCTGGAGCGAAATCCGCCGGGACCATGCCCGGGGGCTACTGTTCCCCTAGTGCTGCCAAAGTGGGTCCACTCCCTATGGGTCCAAGTCGAAGATGGACAAGGCAAAGAACCAAGTCAAGCTCACGGGTTCACCCTTTGACCCCGCGAAGGCCAAGCAAGACCTACACCGACGAAGGGCTCCGGTCCTGGGGACCTGCCGGGTCCCGAACCAAGTTAGAAGACGTAGAAGACCCCGAGGGCCCGAGTCCCCGGCAGGAGGCTGGGCTTCCCCTCGGGTATATCGCCGCACCATTGTGGATAAGCACTCCACCTCACGCGGGAAGACCTCAGAAGACTTGGGAAGCAAGGCGATGGTGGTGCAGGCCAGGGACAAAGCCCGTGGTTGTGTCAGCCACTGTTCACCACCAAGGCGGACGCTCCCACCTAACCCAAAGGAAGCACTAGGCTGAGAAGAGGCCACGTCGCCCTCTAAACCAGCCAGGGAGGGTCCTTCGCGCCGAAGGCCCCTCATGCCCCTCACGTGCCCTGTGGCAACCCCTTGGCCTATAAAAGGAGGACCAAGGCACGGAGGAGGGGGACGGAAGAGGAACAAGTCACACCAGAGCAAGACTAGACTAGGGCTGCCAAGGTAGAGAGGAAGGTGATCTCCTCCGGATCAGGATCTGTCCTTCTTCTACCTCCAGCCAAAACCCTTCCGGGTACCCTGCCCGAAGAACTCCATTGTACTCCACACTATGAAGAACCCATCTATCCAGACATGCAGGAGTAGGGCTTTTAGCCTCCGGGCGGCCTGAACCTGGGTAGCTCCTTGTGTCCCTTTGGTTGCATGTTTTGATCGTGGAGAGGAGAGCTTGGTCCGACCCCCGATCTCGAAGGCGATTCTCAGCCTCCTTCGCGCCCCGTGCCGAACCTAAAAGGGGGTATCCCATACTCCCGGTGTCCGTGCAACGAGACACGACAGGTATGTTGTCAGGTTTTTGCCCCATAGTGGGCACTTCGGCAGCGAAGTGTTCAGCAGTGGGTTTCCTGGCAATGCCCAGCTCGCTTCCTGTTCTCCTCTCCCCTTTTCTTTGCATTGTAACAGACTTGTTCTTTTATGTTCTGAATGAAATGGAAACGGGTGGAAGCCCGGTTGGAAAAAAAATAGTATACAAATATTGTAACCAGTACCACCCGGCAAGAAACAAAGCAGCACTGTTATATCGTTCTCTGCGGCAAAACCGCTAGAATGCACAACCTTGAACGCCCTCGTGAGTACGAGGATATTTTCTTGCTATTATGTATTCACTTCGACGAAAAACATATAATTATTTGGCCATAGTCGCAAATCATCCCAATAATAATTAATAATTTTTCACATCCGTGTCAGTTCGTTAAGTCTATTAGTAAGACGCATGTAGGAAACAATCTCTCAAGTGACCTCTTCTCAAACTTCAATTTTTTGTACCGAATCCTGTCAAACTTGTCACGAAATTCGGCTGGGCCCGCTGTCGTAAAATTATTAGGTCGAGTGTCAAATAAGTCAGTTTTGAAGATAGATGGCCAGTTCGCAACACATTCCTAACAAACACTGTTATACTTTGTATCCCTGTGTGTTTTGCTGTTGTCAGTTCTTTGACAGGGAGAGTTTCAGAGCGGCTCGAGAGAATCCACACAAGTACAGTAACTTTATCGCGTTGTGTCTTAGCGCCACTCCAACATGCGACCCATTGAGTCCGCACACGTACGTTTCTTTCTGCCTGGCTAAAAACCAAGTCCCAATGTGGCGATGCAAAAGGATTCTTGTCCGTTTTTCTATCTGCGGCGCCCCATTCTCGATAAAAATTTGGGTCACATTTGCATCGGCCTCGAGCACGCACAGACAGCTCTTCTATACTCCACTTGTCCGCCCCTAGAGCGCCGAGAAGATCACTCCCCACACCAATCGTCTCCACCCTCCTGGCCCCTCCCGCAACCTCGCTGTTGCCACCCTGATTTGGTCCTCTAGGCCATCCTGATGGTGGCCGCCTATTCTTCTTCACTGCCGCCACAGGAGATGCTTCCTCCCCACCGTGGCCGGTGTTCCTCGCATCCCTATGGCTCGGAGAGACCGCCACCCAACGCCGCTGACAAGGTGTTCATCCGTTTGCCGCGGCAACACTAAGGTATGAATCTGCCGTAGATAGATCTGTTGATTACTTTTACAAGGACATCCTCATGTACTCGTCGTGGTCCGACGATTTGTCCGATTATGAGAGTTATGTCCTTATTGCCACCCTTATCTTCAATGAGCACCTAGCGAGGCAGCGTACATTGTTCAGAGGGTCGTTGCCTTAGACCACAACAGATCAGATGGCCACGTCTAGCACCAAAATTGGATAATATAGTTTTTAATGATCAAGCTTGCTATATAAAAAGGGTAGGTGAATGGTCGTTGAGACTTTTAATGATATCAGTACGTACTATATCTTCACGCACATACTAGTGCTCCTAAATGCCACGTCGGCCGGTCTCAGGATTGTCTTTATATACAGGCTAGTTTTTGTTGGGCTAGCTAGCTTGCTTGATTTGCGTCATTGTCTGGTTTAACTAGGTAGCCATGAAGACCATGTTGACCATATAACGGAGATGCTATACAAGCAATTCGAATTTAATCTGGGCTTAGGATGCATTGGGAATGTGCATGTGTTTTTGTGATCATACAACGGAGTTAGGACTGTTGATAGTTCAACTAGCCAGTTCTTTACCAGATGCCACCGATACGGTACCTGCATCCAGCTTGACCCTCCGTTTTACCTCCAGGAGCCCATTCACCTCTTTCTTCGAGTGCTAGGAGCCTGACGGGCACGTCGTGGTCACGGGTCACCTACCTTGGTGTCCAGCTTGCCATCCGGAATGTTAAGCCAGATCTGCGGCGCGAAGTGGAAACGTAATCGTGCACAGGTCCGACGGTCGTTGCTGAGCAGGTCGAGGAGGATGTGAAGCGCATCTCGGGTGAACAGTGCATCCATCCTCAGTGACGATGGGAAGTTGGGACCATCCAGACCCATGCTGTGACGTTGGGCGAGCTCAGAAGTACACACAGACCAACATTTCATGTTGCTCCTTTTGCGTCTGATGAAGAAAAAAATATAGATGCTTGATTGCTTTATAAAAACCATGCCGTTATTGCCGCGTAGTTCTAGAGAAAGACCCGGGCGACTTACCGGACACTCCTCCATATTGCTAACCGAGTACGTGATGATTTTCATTATGAAGTGTTGTTGGGTGTCAATGTGCTTGCTTCGATCATGCAATATATTACTAAGTTATTGGAGAGGTGGATCATTGCTGTTGTCGATGCAAAGCTCAGCGCGAGGAGACCCACTTTATCTTCCGAAGACCGTTGACCAGATGATCGAGCAAGACCCATGACTATCTGCGTGTACTCAGCTTGATACTATGAGAATATGGTAAAAATCTGCTTGTCGTATAAGAATATCAACCCTGAGGTGCTGTTGCAATAATCGATACAAGATGCTTATGTTTACGGTCGATAAGATGCTTGTAGGTTTATTTACTTTTAGACTCTCTTCTCTTGGCACTTTATTATCTCGTGCATGTCAAATGGCTCCTTCTCTTTTTTGATCCGATCCTATAAATTTGCCTCTCTGAAAGAGCAAAAACAAGTGTACCTTTTCAGTTTGGCACCCCTAGTTGCACCCACTCAAAACCTCTTAGCCTCCAAAGCAGATCAACTCTGAAAAACTTTAACCGGAAAATCAATCCTAGCCATCTTTAGCAGTTTAGCGTAGCCTTCATAAAGGGTGGTACGGGATGTGGAAATGAGGTTTTATAGCTTTAGCAAGCTAGTTCAATACGATTATACAGCCGAGGGAACCTTTGCTATACTAGAATTGGGATGAATTGGGAGCATGAATTCAAGTGAGAGTCTTTGATGCCGTGTTCAAGTTGAAAGTGTGATGAGCCTTTTCTTATACCCGCGTGATAAGCCTTTATAAAGGCAATTTCATAAGATGTTCGCCCTAAGCCCAGTCCTAAATGGTTGTGAAAAGAATAATGGAGAAGGTACTAGAGGGAATCTAATCAGGTATTTGGGTAATGCCTTTTGGAGATGCTGATAATGATATAGTTACCCAAATCAATGAAAAGTATAACTTCGTGAAAGATACTACAGGTGGTACTATGAGAATATGGTAAAAATCTGCTTGTTGTAGAAGAATATCAACCCAGAGGTGCTGTTGCAATAATCGATACAACCGCCTTAAACTGGTCAACAAAATAATTGTTGTCTTTGCTCTTTCACTTACCGCCAGCAACAACTGCACTGAAGATCCAAAAATACATGGTCCTTGGAAATTGTTCTTAAGTCTTAGCAGATGCCAAATGTAACAAATGTGCCTAGCACCGACTTTTCTTGTACCTGTAGGATGGAGAAATACCATGTCACGTGCTTTTAAACCTTTGATTTTTTTTTTTTTTGACTAAACGGACCCCTCGGTCGATTTCATATAAAGAACCACCAAGTTTTACAAGCACAAAATAAAACACGTAAAAGTAACAACTAAAGCAGAGAAAGCCCAACAGGTTTTCCTCAAAGCCCTAAGCAACGATTACTAAGAGTGACAACACCACAACCACCAGAACAGAAAGGTAAACGCTAGAACGTGAGCCTTGCTGTAGTATGCGTCCATCCATGCGCTCTCAAAAGGCCAACTTTGATCACCACCTTCAGCATCTCCACGCCTGCTTCAAGCTCTCTTCGATCTTGTGGTTTCTCCAGTATTGCCCAGGCATTAATTGTGTGACATAATCTACAAATCACAGCTTCCATTTTACTTCACCAAAATAACTGCCATGGCCAATATCATAAAGCTTGCCCACTACTGACAAGAGATTGAGACTAATTGAATGTCTCACATCATCGAGCACCAACCTGTAGCCTGTGTTTGTTTCGCACCATTTGTGGTATCAAAGTCGCCGATCGAGATTTCTCATGGCTACCTATTATTTTAGAAATGAGCTGCAACTTTGGATACCAGAGCGTTTCATAGAAATGAGCTGCAACTTTCTATTTCGCACACAGAAGATACCAGAGCGTTTCATAGAAATGAGCTGCAACTTTGGATTTTTTTATTTTCTTCTTGGCATAATGCTCTACTTTATATTTATGATTTTGTGAGGTGTCTTGGGTAAATGATTCCTTAGAAAAAATTTATATGATATTTCGTTCTACAAATCAGCAACAATCATAGCAAAAAAATGCCCGCATTGAATCCTAAAAAATTCATATGCAAATCATTTGATTAAAAGAGGCCATAATTAACGTTGGAGTAGCAAAGAGCTAATCACGAGATATGGCTCGATTTAATCATTATATAATTAATGCAAGATATGGCGCGGTGTGACGTACTATTGGCTGGGACACTCAAAGTGTACCGTATGACAGGGCAGATCAGCGAGTACTGACTAATGACATATCCCCGGCAAAAAGGTGGCAGAGGTACTAGCGATTTTAGCAGCCTGGAAATGGGTCTTGCTTTGCTGTAAATATAGATATACGCTTGTGCACATTGAGAATAACCAAGAGCGACCACCAGGGGCACTCTAGTGCGGGTTGGGAACAAAAGCGCAACATTTAGATATAGAAGATAAGATTCACTGGAAATGTTATGGTCCTGTCAGTTCACAATCTGGATAGGGGTCCAACTGAAAAGGTGTGCCAACTAAAACACTTGCTAGCATCGCCATTGAAACTCACATATTCCTTGGCGACGCGGCCCATGTTAGCTGAAGGGTTTTGTTTCGTGCCTGCATTTCCCAATGGTCTGCTGTCTACATAGTACATATGGTAGACCACAAATTGTGACAGTAAGGCCAAATGGTCCATCCGTTTCATGGGCTCCGGAACTTTCGCGTGGCCAATGTAAGCAAATTATTGTGGTAGTGAAATAAACTTGCGAACCATACAACGCCCTACGGCTACCCCGTCTGGAAAAATGGCAATTGCCGGGTTTTAAATGGGCCTTAAGCAGCACCATAGCGACACGAAACAAGAGCAGGGCCTCCATGCGATCCTTCGATCGACCAATTATTTCTCAGGATTCACTAATAAAAATATTTCCGAACACCTAGCAGAGACGCTATTTCCCTCAATAAAAAAAAAGGACCACGAGGCCGGCCTCCAGGTGTGCAGTCCGGGTACCCAGCCACTACTCAATCATTTCTCTAAAAAAACCACCCACTGTTTTGGTAAAGTCCTCACAGTCCGCCACGCGGCACATCATCACCTCCATACAAGCACGATTATGTGAAACATGATTGATGGCCGAGATTGGTAGGCACATAAATGAAGTCACGGAACGCGCCTCCATATTGACGCATCACCGCAGTCGCCTCGGCCGATAACACGCTGTGTATAGTAAGGCCTAGAAACAGACCACCTCGCATATTTATTTATCAAATAATGTTCAAATTTGTAGAATCACCCATCAAAATTGTTGTAATGTCTTGGAATGTGGTAAGATTTAGTAAGGCCCAGGAACTAAAATGAAAACGTTGAAATGTGTTGCCTCCATGGCACTAGTTCCAAGGTGGCTCCACTAAAATCAAAATTGTGTATCTTTGGATCCAAACTGTAGAAGCAACCACCCATCAAACGGGGGCAATGTCCATGAAGAATGCTATAAAATAACGAGCAAGCTTGACGTGGCGAACATCGTGCCATGGGAAAATTTTCATGCCATGGTTGATTTACTAAAAATCACAATGTAATTAGACTAGGAAATCACAACTTTATCTATAATGTGTAAATATCTAAATTTTTCTTTATTAATCTGAAAGTTTCGTGTTCAGTCGATGATTACTTAAAGAAGGGAAAAGGAAAAGGAGGAAGGATCACCCCCAACAAATGCACACCCAAGCACGATTGGTTGGTCCCTCATTGAACATAGCACTACGATACCTACACCCTGTATCTCTACAACCTACAATCCTACAAGAAATAGCGAGCTGTGGTTGCTCGTAGAGTTTTGGCCGTCCGATCAGGCGTCGATGGTGTAGATGGTTCTGGCGACGCTGGCTGCTGGCCGTGGCGCGCACCAATAACGTGACGACACGCGACATGGAAAAGCGCCGCCACGTCGCAAAGATGCAAGTCGGCGTTGGCTTCCACCGCCCAACCCGCCGCCGGTTAAGGGAATCCGCCTCGGTTGGGGATGCCCCCGCCTCAATCTTCAAAGTCCCTAGGATTTGTGCGGGAACCATCATCGACAGAAGAAAATAAATGGATCCGGTACCTTCTTTCCTCTCTTGTGCATGTTTTGGTGAATTGGGCAGCGAAGAAATTGACAAGAACTGTGATATTCATCCCTTGTTCTTGATGTCAATTACTCTGCTCTTATGTTCTTCCATTACTCTGTTCTTTCGTTCTCTTTGTCTCGTGGTGTTCTTCGTAGGCAAAGTGTTGATAGCGTGCTGTAAGAGAGATTGTAGAAAGTGCGACAACAAGCAAATGAATTAAAACTGTGTTCTCTCTGTTGATGAATGGGGTTGTGCTCTACGGCAGTCCCGTCCATGCCCCATGTCAGCTACCAAAACCGCTTCCTAGCTCGGCAACGCTTAGCCTCACTGAACAGAGCATCCAATATGCCATAGTCAACGGAAATCCAGGAAAGATGGAGTTTCTCCCTTCCACTCTCTCATCCCATTGATGCACAGTCTATGCACACATATGTTCAGTAATGAGCTGACGACAACATCGAGCAAACCAGGACCACGCCTCTGTCTGTTTGTGGCAGGACATCAAAATTCAGTGTTAATAATTCCTGATGACAATGCTTCTCAATCTGATGGAATTGATACTTGATACCATGACATTTGGCACGACAACCATGGCTCCAATTCAATATTGACGTCTTCGTCAGTTCACTGGATGCATGCTTAGATTTTTTTTTCCCTCTCTTACTTTCATTAGCTTCTAGCTTAGCTCATTTTTTCTTTTGTCATTGCATTTTTCTGATTATAGAAGTGATGATTCTGGGACTTACTGGGTAGTAACCTTATGCAGATCAAGTAATCTGAATTGAAGCTCATTATCTTAAATTAGTTAAAATTTGTGTTTGTCATGATGGTTTATGCCTAACCATTGACATAGGCAAAGTTTCAGAATTACATTCATCTTGTTTCAATGATGCAATTTTTTTATTGTATTCTTCTATCAATTGTCTGAACATCTACGACAAAGACGACAATGATCATCAGAAACATTCAAATCAGTTTTCTGATTGGGCCATAATTGCCTCTAAGTATTCCTCATATTTATATGCAGGAGTATAGTGACAGGGCTCTGTTTCCAGGTGCATGTGGTAAATGTAAGATGTCGCTTGATTAGATTTTAGACATATTTTTCATTGGGTTAGGCCACCTGCTAATGAAAGATACAAAACAACCGTGGTCATATGGTATCATTAGTTATTCATGTACTTTGGTACACTTCTACATGGAAATATTCTCAAGCCACATTACATTTGTGTAACTCATAAGTTTTCCTCTTTAGCTAGAGTGGTCTGAAACATATGGTGGTTTCTGGTTCCATTCAGATATAGCTAGAACAGATTATTTGAGCATTTTGTAAGAAACATTATTTTATTATGTATTGTGAAGTTATCATCACATACCTATCTATTTCATGTATTTTCTGATGGATATATGTATTTTAGGACCCTACAATTAATGGTGAGCACCAATGCTCTCACTTTATTTTATAACAGCTTATTTATTCACTTGAATTGGTGCATATTTATATCCATTATCCAGCTTATTTCCCTCCGGTGTGTGCATACATCATAGTCTATCATTCTGTACCTTGGAAATCTCCACTGATTAGTTTGACTTGCTTGGTAACCTGGAGTAGTGTATAGAACAACAAATGGTTACTGCAATATCTATTGAGTTAGCATTTGATACTAGATACGTTTCATGGATTACAGGTTGGTGGAATGGTGCCTACTACCAATTACCTGTTTAAACACCCTACATGATCAGATTTGTGGTAATTAAATAAAATGGTATTGCACATAGCTTCGCAAGAGACTCGCATGATAGCTTCTCAAGACTCACAGGATAGCTTCTCAAGAGACTGCTGCTGCTGCTGAGATTAGCATTTAAATCATGCAGGTATATTATATAATATATGGCTATATATCTTTTTTTTCCTGCTATCTTGCCTATGATATGGATATTGTTTCAACACTTTGCTTAGGTTTTTTTAGTGCGAATTTTAAAGATTTACTTAGAAACTTGTGACCGATATCATCCTTTCTTTGTTTAGATTGAGAAGTTTATTTGTATTCCATCCTCATAAATTTATAAATTATGAGTCTCGCCATAATGGCTTGATGTGTTTAGCTCCTCTATGTGAATCAGGAGATGATTAACGGGTGGGAGCAGACCCTGCGTATTTATTTTATTGGCATGCAAACTAGAATTGGGTCCAAGAATCTATTGCTTTGCAAATTTATCCTCACAAGACGATAAAATTGGTCAGGTTCATAATAGGCTCCATTAAGGTAGAATTTGAATTCAAGGTTGCGCCATCTTGGATTTTGTTTTCTAGCTTTCCTGAAAATAACTATCAGCTGTGGACAACAGTTCTTGCATAACTGCATTTTTTCCCGTAACTCATGTGAATCCGAGGAACACTATTTCCCCTATCTATGTTTTGTGTGTGTTTTCATGAGAATAATATATGTGTCCACGTATGTGGTTCTGTTTAGATTCAGTTTTTTCAGCTGTTTTTTCACAAGGACAATTTTCAGTTTGATGCCTGTAATTGGAAATCAGGAAGAGAATCAAATATTGTGCTGGTTACACAAGACAATAATAATTGCTCGCTTTTTTATTTCGATTACTGAGCTATGTTCATGTGACATATTTCCTTGTGGAGTTGCATCAGCAAATGGAGATGCGAGTTTGTGTGATAGTGAGGATGAGCACCAGAAGTATACCCAGAAGATGGACCCTCCAAGGTGCCACTAATTTCTAACCCCAAGACTGTTAGTAGACTGCAAAGTTACTCACTGTCAAATTAGTTCAAGTGCTAACAAAGGAAAGTGTATACTTTCTTTTTTGGTTACTTGATTCTTGGAGAGATTTTTTATCAAACGGTCTCTAGGTTGACAGTCCAAACAAGTATGAACTCTACTGGAGGGAGTGACTAAGTAGTGACGTTCCTAGGCCAAATTTGCTTTCTGACTTACTGTGTCATTTTTTCGATCATCTCTAAAATTTAGTTATTACCCTATTTAAGTTCTTGCAGAGAGCTGGATAGATGGTTAATGCGCCTTTAGTTCATCATACATTTCTATAAAAATAAGGGAAACATGCAAATTACTAGGCAAAAAATGTGATTCTCTGCTTCTTAGTATCATTTACTTGAGAGCAGGCCAGTGTATTGTAGCTTGATTTCTTTTCAGACTTCACATATACCTTATTTTCTACTCTAAATCTGACAGGGAGCATATGAATACATAATAGGTGATGGATGCCTTCTCAGCTGAAATAAGAAACTGCATTTGAAGGCGAGTAAGCGGGACTATGGCTTCATGAGTTCTTATAATATCTTGGAGACTTTTAATCTACGGACGAGGTGTGCAAGTGCAATGCCATTCTTATTTGGACCGGCAACTTCTTTCTTCACTTTTAGTTAGTTATGTTGTATAATATTACTGAAAAGGTAAATGCATGTGTACTGCCGTTAACCTTCATGGCATAGTCTGCCTCCGGATATCGAGCTCCGAAATTAGCATGCATTTTCATTGTGTTCATTGCAGAATTGGACTGCATAATGTACTGTCTGTGCAATCAGCAATTGCTCTCCTCTTGATACGGATGTCTTCTCGTGGAGTGCCAACACCATCTGATTGGTGTCCTTTTTTGGTAGCCATTAACAAGAAAATTAGAAACGTGTCAGTTCAAAGTATAACCCTTCATTTGTACTGAATTTGGGACATGTGGCCAGTCGTTTATTCCCGAAATATTGGTCATCCATGTCGACAGGCAGAAATATTGGTCATCCAGGCGGTAGCGAAGGTGGTCTATCAAATTTTGATTCCATATTTTCTTCGTGCTCATCCATGCTATAAAAAGCAACATCGTAGAGTTAGTCCATAATACTTTGATTTCAGATATTGAAATTATATAGTCCATAATACTTTGATTTCAGATATTGAAATTATTAGATACCATGGGAAAAAAGGGCGTGGCAACGCGCGCCTTTTCCTTCTAGTAGTAAAGTAAATGCAGAACGTATGTATTGTCACACTGCTCCATCCCTCTGGTCTCGACTCTCGACCCCCTTTTCACCTTCATGCACTGTGTAAATCAGAATGCATCATTACCACGCAGCCTAATGTTTAGGAAACAAAACCCCTTAACCGACCAGCACCTTCACTAGTGGAAAAAGGGACATCAGTCCCGGTTCCAGAGGGCATCTAGTCCCGGTTAGCCATCCGAGACTAACAAAGCGGGACTAAAGCGCCCAGCTCTTTAGTCTCGGTTGGTTCCGAACCGGGACTAGATGCCCACCCACGTGGGCACGGCGCAGGCGCGCGGGCCTGGAACCTTTAGCCCCGGTTCGTAACACGAACCGGGACTAGTGGGTTTAGTTTTTTTATTCTATTTCGATTAATTTTCTGTATTTAGGGTTTTAGGAGGGGTTTAGGGGTTTCGGATGGTTTCCATCGTACAGGGATCACGTCGATGCGCCAAAAACACGAAGATGAAGTTTATGCATATATATTTAACACATACAAATTACATGAACATCACGTTGATGACACAACCAAATTAAGTAGTATATGAAGATCAAGTTTTCCCGGTTCCAGGTACTTAATTACATGCAGATCAGTATTACATGGAGGCATACTAATTTGTATTATAGTAGTACTCTCCTGTATCACGTATGACCTCCGCAAGGTAAAATCCCGCCAACTCCTCAGCAATTGCTTTGAAGCGGGCCTCTAATGGTAGCTTGCTGCGCTTTCTTGCCAACTTTAAAAGAATAAGATCAAATAAATACATGAGTTGTGTGTGTATACATATATATATGAAATGAATGAAACTCAGCACAACTGATGGTAAAACAATAACGCTGTGAATAATGTTTACGTACTTCGTTTGCCCTCGAATTTCTCGCAGGTCAGAACGTGTATGTACTCGCAAACGAAGTATCCACATAAATTAGTTCCCTGTGGCTGTTCCGCGCAAGACTATACAAGAGTAGAATTCAATCAAATAATAATCAAGTATGATAATGGTGCGTGGACCTAGGTAGTATTACTTACATTCTTCAGACGCCATGTCAGCTTCGGTGTCCATTGACCGGGTTCTTCCTTGATGAACTCTTTCCAAATGCTGCCCGACAAATAAAATTAACAAAGGAGTTATTAATGACTTGATATCAGGAAATGAACGAATGAGGCGATAAGAAATGAAATTACTTTTCGAGCATTGTAAAACATGTCTTGTATTCTAGAGGACTTTTCCTTAATGAGTCAAGGACATGAATTTCTCCATCGTGAATTTTAATGACAAGAAGAATAAAGTGGAACCTGCACACGTTTATATACACAGTCATGCATAACTCATCAGTTAAACTTAACATCGGGTGAGCAAAATAGAATGTGTAGAAGAGACAGTAACACTCACTTGAAATTGTAAGCCCAAAATATAGTTTTTTTGTCACGGTGTTGCTTGAAATACCTTAGCAAATCCTCCGGTGTGTCCTTGTTATATATGGGATTTTCTATGGTGACTTGATGAAGTTTATCCGGGTCAATGAACCCAAAGTCCTTGTTTTTTTGCCTTTTCAATTCGAGCATCTTCATTCTGCAAAGTATAGCGCACAAAAGATTATAGTGAGGATAATTACAGATAATGAACGAGCTGAGGTAAAGACTTAAATTACAGAAATAAATCACTTAGAGACAATAGGAACTGAGGATAGATTTGTCGAGGGCCCGAATATTGTATAACTGAAAAAGCTCGCTAAACTCAACAGACACAACGTATTCTTTGAGATAGTGCTCTTCCTTAACCCCCACCATCAGACTGACATTCCCCTCATTTGCGGCTTTCTTGTACCAGGTATGCAACGCACGCATTTTTGTTGATAACTTGCCGTCGACCAAATTTTCCCCGGGAACATATTGTTTTACTATATCAGCGAAGGGGTAATCGGTTGACGTACCTATTTGTTATGGAGTACATTGCGCGGCCGCAGCAATACGATGTATTTCTTGTTCTTCAAACACCTTGAGCGGGGGGACCGATTGTACTTCTTGTTCTCTGAGCTGGGGAACTTTGTTTACCTTTTTTCGGCGGCGGCGTCACGGAGGCACGGCGGCGCGGCGAGGCAGGTGTAACAGCCCGAAATTTGTGAACCTAAAAATGTGAGTAAAACTTTCACTTTTTATGTTTCATTGCATCATGGCATCCATATTAATTTGCTGAACATTAAAACAATTGGTTTGGCACCATTTCCAAACAAATGGCTAGAGACCCTTTAGTCGCGGTTCGTGGCTGGAACCGCGACAGACCCTTTAGTCGTGGTTCGTGGCTGGAACCGCGATTAAAGGTCTTTTTTCCTGTTTTCTTTTTTGTTTCCTTTTCCTTTTCCCTTTCCTTTTTCCTGTTTTCTTTCCTATTTATTGATTTAATCGTCCAAATCAGCTCAAATTAGTCTCTAAAAAATTGTCAATCAACAAATTATGTACATCTTTCATAATTTTTTTTCTAGTTTCTTTTTCTTTTTTCTGTTTTCTTTTATATACTTTGATTTACTTTTTATTATGTTTTGTTTTATATAATTTGATTTAAAGGTGCCAAACTTATAGAAAATTACTAATATTTGTGAATTATCCATAAAATATGGTCTACTTTGTGTGATAATTGGATGGGTGCCATTTTGCACCATATTTGTTGTACTTGCTTCACAAAAATGTCATTTTTGACAATTAAAAAACAAAAAATGATATTTATATAAATAATTTGAAAAAACTCAGATCTGCAACATTGTTTGTCGTACCAAGATACAGCTATGTGTCAAATATGGACACATTTGACTCGAAACTTATACATGTTTATAGATGATTGACCTTTTTGTGAAGAAGTTTTTTGTAAACTATGTCAAAACTCAAGTTTATCATTTATCCTAGCAACTAATACACATGAAAGTACTCCATGCCAAAAGATTTCATTTTTTGAGTATTTTTTCACTTTCTTTGACTTTTTTGAAAAAACGGTCAAAATGGCCGCTGTTACTATTCATTGTAAGGGGTCGAATTATCCAAAACTATCGACGGTTCTGTGATATAACCACTAATTTTGCACCTTAAAAACATTTTTGAAAAAAATTCAGAGCAAACTATCACACACCTGTAGTTAAAATTTGAATTACTTTCGAAAAATAGGCATAAAGTCGTTTAAGTAGGCGAAATTAACTAGAAACCGAGAAAATTACTAATATTTGTGAATTATCCATAAAATATGGTCTACTTTGTGTGATAATTGGATGGGTGCCATTTTGCACCATATTTGTTGTACTTGGTTCACAAAAAGTGTCATTTTTGACAATCGAAAAACAAAAAATGATATTTTTATAAGTAATTTGAAAAAACTCAGTTCTGCAACATTGTTTGTCGTACCAAGATACCGCTATGTGTCAAATATGGGCACATTTTCACAAACTATGACATGGGGATGACCATAACAAGGCCATTTGACACAAAATATGGGCACATTTTCACAAACTCAGTTGTGCAACATTGTTTGTCGTACCAAGATACATTTTCACAAAATGCATTAACTAATATACTTATACACGTGACTGACCCGCCTTTAGTCCCGGTTGGTAACACCAACCGGGACTAAAGAATCACACGGATCGTGTGTTTCTTTCAAACGCTTGTGAGCCGTTGGATCAGGGGTGTGTTTCTTTTGAGGGCTTACGAGCCGTTGGATTTTTAGAACCGTGTGTTTCTTCGTGAGCCACATGACCCTATATATAGCCCCCCTCCCGGGCACTCACGGCACTCATTGTAGTTCATGGGTAGCAGAGAGCAAGATTTCTGAGAGGCAGGAGTTCCTAGAGCGGAGGCTGAAGGTGAACCCTCCCCTCGGTTGGATCCAAGCAGCGGCAAGGATCTCTGATGATTAGCAACATCCCCAACACTTGTTCGGACGGTTGCAGATCATCAGAGACGTCTTGCCGCTGTCTAGATCGAATGCCGATTTGACCCTATATATAGCGCCCCTCCCCGACATGTTCCGCACTCAGTGTCTATTCCTTGTAGTTCATTTTGGAGTACAAAGCATTCGGATTCCCGTCATACAGCCCAACGGTGCATTTGATATGCAGTCACTCACGAGCCACCGTTGGGCTGTATGACGGGGAAACCGTGTGTTTTGGTCAGTTACCGGGTGGGCGCGCTGATCGGGTGGGCGCACTAAGGGGTGAGATTGCATGCACCTTAGGTTTTTGATCAAATTCCCCACTCATTTTTTCAGATCTCGGGGATCGACGTCGACAATGTCCCTGTTGGACAATAGGGGCAATGTCCGGGACTGGGCTCCGCCGGGCTGGCACTGGGAGGTGGTATATTCCGGGACGCGTCGCTTGGTGTGGAATCTGGGTGACGTCGTCGACCCGGATCTTGTTTGGTGGAAGTCGCGTGGGCCACACTCGGTGCAGAGGGAGCCGGCCCCCGAGGAGGTGGTACGTCGCCGTATCAGGGAGGAGGACGAGCACGTCAATCGCTATGTGTTTATTTTGGATACGCCAGCGGTGTATGACAGTACATGGATGGTTCTTCGTAGGGATCCTTCTCACGTGAGTATTAACCCTGTGATGGTTCCTGCTCTTTGGGTGCGCAGTGCCGGCCGCTCAGCACCCCGTGGCTTAGGACCCGGCAAAATTTAGTGATATTATTCGTGATGTATTATGGTTAAATAAAAATGGAACCGAGCTATGTAACTGGATTAAACAAAGATGTATGCGTGATAACTGCTTCAGTTCATCCTTCAGTTCATCGACCGAATACATTATTACACATAAAATTTTAATACATTATTACACATCATCAACAACATCCCTATCTAGTGTTCACTTGTTCTTCGTGTGTGTCCCTTTTTTCTGATTGCGCCGTAACCATGGACAATCTTCTTCATTTAACTTGATGCTTGGGTCAGTGTTCACTTTGAAGGGCGGAATTTCATGAAACTTATCGTAATCTTCTGACATGTCTGTCTTGTCCTCCACTCCCACGATGTTTCTTTTACCTGAAAGAACTATGTGGCGCTTTGGCTCATCGTATGATGTATTCGCTTGCTTATCTTTTCTTTTTTTTGGTAGGGTAGACATGTCCTTCACATAGAAAACCTGAGCCACTTCACTGGCTAGGACGAATGGTTCGTTCTCGTACTCAAGATTCTTGAGATCCACTGTAGTCATTCCGTACCGTGGGTCTACCTCTACCCCGCCTTGTAGGTTGAACCATTTGCACTTGAACAAAGGGACCTTAAAAGAAGGTCCATAGTCAAGTTCCCATATCTGCTCTATGTAACCATAATATGTTTCCTTTTGCCCATTGCAGTTTGTTGCATCAAAGCGGACACCACTGTTTTGGTTGGTGCTCTTTTTATCTTGGTCGACCGTGTAAAATGTATTTCCATTTATCTCGTACCCTTGAAAAGTCAATATAGTCGAAGATGGTTGCTTGGCCAACAAGTATAGCTGTTCTCCAACATTGGTGTCATTAATGAGACGTCTTTGTAACCAACCGCCGAAAGTCTTCATGTGTTCTCCATCAATACAATCTTCAGTTTGCTCTGGTATTTGGAGCGTAAAATATTCCTGTGTTCCACGATATACGGAGCCACCAAGCTGGAATTATGTAGAACTGTGTAGTGTGCTCGAGTGAAAGAAATCCCGTCTTGACATAGTGTTGCTTTTTTCCTAGCGTGCCTTTTCCACGCACTCCCCTCATGCCGCGATTGAGGAACACCAATCGGCTTTAGATCAGGAATAAAGTCAACACAAAACTCAATGACCTCCTCCGTTCCATAGCCCTTGGAGATGCTTCCTTCTGGCCTAGCACGGTTATGAACGTATTTCTTTAAGACTCCCATGAACCTCTCAAAGGGGAACATGTTGTGTAGAAATACAGGACCGAGAACGAAAATCTCTTCGACTAGGTGAACTATGAGGTGCGTCATAATATTGAAGAAGGTTGGTGGGAACACCAACTCGAAGCTGACAAGACATTGGACCACATCCTTCTGTAAATTTGGTAGAGAAATTGGATTGATCACCTTCTGAGAAATTGCATTGAGGAATGCACATAGCTTCACAATGGGTACTCGAACATTTTCTGGTAGAAGCCCCCTCAATGCCACCGGAAGTAATTGTGTCATAATCACGTGGCAGTCATGAGACTTTAGGTTTTGAAATTTTAGCTCTGCCATATTTATTATTCCCTTTATATTCGACGAGAAGCCAGATGGAACCTTCATACTGCTAAGACATTCAAAAAATATTTTCTTCTCTTCTTTCGTAAGAGCGTAGCTCGCAGGACCTTGATGATTCTCTGAATGAGCGCCGTCTCGTTCCATCATACGTTGATGGGCCTGCCTTGCTTCTGGTGTATCTTTTGACTTCCCATACACGCCCAAGAAGTTTAGCAGGTTCAAGCAAAGATTTTTTGTCACATGCATCACGTCGATTGCAGAGTGAACCTCTAGCATTATCCAATAGGGCAGCTCCCAAAATATAGATTTCTTCTTCCACATGGGTACGTGGTTGAGAGCGTCATTCGGAACAGATAGACCGCCAGGACCCTTCCCAAAGATTACTTTTAAATCCTTGACCATATCATGTATAACAGAACTAGAAGGGCGGGTAGGCTTCGGCCGACGATCTGCCTCACCTTTGAAATGTTTGCCTTTCTTTCTTAAGGGATGGTTGGGTACAAGAAATCGACGATGGCCCAGGTACACATTCTTGTTACCTAAATGTATACTTTCAGTCTCACCTAAACAGTGCGTGCATGCATTGTATCCCTTGTTTGACTGTCCTGAAATGTTACTAAGAGCAGGCCAATCATTGATGGTTACAAACAACAGCGCTCGTAGGTCAAATTCCTCTTGTCCCACACACGCACACCTTCTTCACGCCACAACTGTAAAAGTTCTTCAACCAATGGCCTCAGGTACACATCGATGTCGTTGCCAGGTTGCTTCGGGCCTTGGATGAGCACTGGCATCATAATGAACTTCCGCTTCATGCACAGCCAAGGAGGAAGGTTATAGATACATAGAGTCACAGGCCAAGTGCTATGACTGGAGCTCTGCTCTCCAAAAGGATTAAATCCATCTGTACTTAGACCAAATCTTAAGTTCCTTGCGTCATCTGAAAATGTCGGGAACTCTCTGTCGATTTTTCTCCACTGGACCCATCAGCGGGGTGTCTCAACATCAAGTCTTTCTTACGGTCTTCTTTGTGCCATCGCAACAACTTGGCATGCTCTTTGTTTTGAAACAAACGTTTCAACCGTGGTATTATAGGAGCATACCACATCACCTTGGCAGGAACCCTCTTCCTTGGACAACCGTGCTCGCCCTCAACATCACCAGGGTCATCTCGCCCAATCTTATACCGCAATGCACCGCATACAGGACAAGCATTCAAATTTTCGTACTCACCGCGGTAGAGGATGCAGTCATTAATGCATGCATGTATCTTCTGCACCTCTAATCCTAGAGGGCAGACCACCTTCTTTGCTTCGTACGTACTAGAGGGCAATTCGTTATCCTTTGGAAGCATCTTCTTAAATATTTTCAGCAAATTTTCAAATCCCTTGTCAGAAGTACCATTCTCTGCCTTCCATTGTAGCAATTCCAGTGTGCTACCCAACTTTTTCTGGCCATTTTCGCAATTTGGGTACAGCAATTTGGTGTGATCAGCTAACATGCGCTCCAACTTCAACCTCTCGTTTTCACTTCCACAGTCCATTTGTGCATCACGAATGGCCCGACGAAGATCATCGTCGGGCTCATCAACAATGGGATCTTCTTCAACAATGGGATCTTCTTCACTTCGAACATAGGATAGTTGTCATTATCCTCTTCTTCTTCATTGTCTTCCATTATAACCCCTCTTTCTCCGTGCTTGGTCCAACAATAATAACCAGCATGAAACCATTCTGCAACAGGTGGACGTGAAGGACTTTTGAGTTAGAGTGATCACTCATATTCTTACAGACACTGCATGGACAACATATAAAACCATTTGTCCGCTTGTTTGTCTCAGCCACACGGAGAAAATCATGCATGCCATTAATGAACTCGGGACAGCGTCGGTCACCGTACATCCATTGCCGTCTCATCTGCATTATATAAGTATATCAAAAACCATTATATATATATACTACATCGATCATGAATAGATAAGTGACCAAATTAATTAATACAAGTTCATCAAGCAAAGTAGAGTAGTGACCAAATCTAATACATAGTTCTCATAAACATACATCAATTGAAACTAACATACAACTATCTAAAGAATTTAAATCCAACAACAAATGCGATCAGAATCGCAACTAAGGTAATTATTGAACCAACAGCATAATGATACCAAGCCTCCTGACTAATGGCATATTTTCTAATCTTTTTAAGCTTCAAGCGCATTGCATTCATCTTGATCTCGTGATCCAAGCGCATTGCCTCCATCTTGATCTCGTGATCATCGACGACGTCGGCCAACTTGAACTCCAATTTCATCTTCTCTTCTAAGCATTGGAGACGAAGATCTTCACTTCTTTTCAATTTTTCTTTCAAATCATTGTTTTCTTTTTCAAAAAACTCGATAATAGGGTCGGCTGGAATTTCCGGTTCAACTACCTCCTAGATAAAAATATATCTATGTCAAGTTGGTCGGCATGATTGTGATAAACACGAAATATAACAAATAGTTATAAAAATATACCACATCCGAATCATAGACCGGACGAGGGCCGACGGGGACGGATATCAAAACCATGACACTATACATATAAAAAAACATAAGAAAATTATACAAGAAATAACTATGCATTTAAATCATACAAGTAATTTTTTTAAATAAAAGATAAAAAAAGAGGCTCACCGAGATGACGGGACGGCGCGGGCTATCGACGGCGGTGAGGACGGGGACGGGACGACACTAAAACCTACAAATCATAATTTAGTTTGAGCTCAAATTGCATATAAAACAAATGAAATCCCTAACTTAGACATTTCATCAAACACCTAGCTAGCACTAGAAATATGAAATGAGCTAAATGAGCTAAACAAGCAAAAATACGAGCGCCGGAAGAAAGGATGAAGCTGTGCTAACCTCGGGGTGAAATCTTGACAAATGATGAACAAAATGGGGAGGAACTCGACCTCGGGAAGGGAAATGGAGAGAAAATGGAGATGAAACTCGAGCTGGAAAAATGAAACTGGCTGGCTCGGGGTGGAAGATGATGTAGGAAGAACTTTAGTCCCGGTTCCAGCAAAGAACCGAGACTAAAGGTCCACCTTTGGTCCCGGTTCCAGCCTAGAATCGGGACTAAAGGTCCCCGCGCGGGCCTCGGGCTCTGCTGTCGCATGTGGTGGACCTTTAGTCCCGGTTCTTGTCTGGAACCGGGACTAAAGGTCCCTCTCAAACCGGGACAGCCGTTGTAGCCGTTGGAAAAGGCAAAATCTACCCCATTAGTACCGGTTCATAAGGGAACCGGTACTAAAGGGCCAAACGGATTGCCCTTTTTCCACTAGTGCTTCTGCCGGCTTTAACACCTGCCAGCAGATGGAGTAGGAACACCCGTAGCATGTGGACCAAGTGCCCGCTTACCGCGGAGGGTGCAATACTCGGGGCTGCGTTAATAAGAGCTGCACTTAACCATAGTCGTATTGAACCCTAAGAACTACATCTCTAAGGTCTAGAGCTGAAAATTGTGTTTGCTAACAATCTAACTCCAGACTGTGATTTTAGAGAGGTTGTTTTGAAATGTCTAGACTGCCTGTATTTCATTTATCAGTTCTGTTTTCCTCTATAGCAGCTGGGATACCAACTAGATGGTCTATACGGGGAGAAATTCATAATGGCACCCGAGCTCGAGCTCATAAGCTCTCGTTATTGTCGGGCAAATAAAAAAATAGAAAAACTTTTCAGAAAATTTCGAAAAAAATCACAGGCATACCTGAGTATGGTTCGCACACCCGTGTGAAATTTCACAATGAAATGACATCGTGGCCCGCCCTGTGCAAAAAAAACAAATTTCTGACAGAAAATGAGATCCAAGAATTTGAATTTTCAGATCTGTGATTTGTCTTTTTTGCACAGGTAAGCCACAATGTCAGTTCGTTATGAAAATTCACACGCTCGTGCGTACCATACTCAGGTATGCCTGTGATTTTTTTTCGGAATTTTTTGAAAAGTTTTCCTATTTTTTTTATTTTTCCGAATATACCGGGAGCATATGCTCCCGGGTGCCAAAACGCCGCTCCCCTATACGGCGCTCTTTTTATTTCTTTCTTTGTGTATATAATATTTTAGTTCAATGAGATTTAATCGAGTATAATTTTCCTGATTTTAGTAAGAAAAGTATTTTTATTAGCATTATTTCTTCAATCCAAAAAAATAGAACCGTAACTGTACTCTGTGAATATTTTTTTCATAGAACTACAACGAATATACGGAATCCTTAGGCGAAGACATATAAATGAGTACAAAAGTATGGCACACAGGACTGAGTAGTATATTGGAGATGTTTTTTTTTTTGAAGGTAAACGGGCAGTTGTTCTGCCAAATCAATTAAGAGGAGAGAATAGTCTGTTACAAGCTAGGGAGGAGCTAGCCGAAACAAGAAGCTAGGGAAAATAAAAGGGAACATAGAAAACTAGGTGGACTACTCCCAAAAAACATCAGACCCGCTGCCTGACTTAAGATGGGAATCCCCACGCTCAATTGGAGATGTTGTCGTGCGGATTCATGATTCGCTTTCGTTGTTGCTCCACATTCCATATATTTTTTATAGTTTGAGCGAAAGATGCGTGATTCACATTACTTTTGGAAACCATTATTGTAGTTCTCACACGATGCACTATACTTATCTTACTTCCTTCACAGGATGCAGAGAGAGTGATGCTGAAAAGTAATGCAACCAAGTTGATGCAGTCGGCGGCGAAGATCTTTGGCAATGCTTGTACAGGAGCTGGTGGTCAAGATAGGACTACTCTGTTGATTGCTGGATCGGGATGATGCTTTCACGATGATGGCAAGAGATGGTGCTCGTTTGGATGTGTTTGTTCGATGTAGTCAGTGTTGTTCACTCGTTTTTCCTCTCAGTTTGGTCGATTTAGTGTTCTCCTAGGATAAGTGTAATAGTATGATACTTGCGTGGATGATGGTGGCATCAGGTTTTCGCCCCATAGCATCCGTTTTTCGATGTAAAAAATGTGACAGTGGGTTTCCCGATGCATGCCCCGGCTCGCTTCTAGTTACCTCCTCATTTCTTTCATACTCCCTCTGTTTTTTTATGCAAGGCCACAAAATTAGATTTCAGATATCAAGACCAAAGCACTGATTAATTCCTAATTAGCCGTTGGCAAACCATCATATTTAGGATGCAAACTTCTCGTTTACCTAATTAATAAATGTGTGTGCATGCGACTCCAGCTTGTTTAGGCTGCAAATACACAGCCGCATGCATGGATGCAATATTTATTGGGCTGGGTAACTAAATTCCATCCATTGCTTATTCTCGAGCACGAGGAAATCAAGCGTCATTACTTTTGCCTCCTTTTAGTGGTGTAGCCTTGTACTATAGAAGCAAAATTGTACTATAGAAACATGGTACTATAGAAGTACCAGGTTCAGTACACGTACTACCTCTGTTTTTAAATACAAGGTTACTACTAAACCTGGTACTTCTTTTCTCAGTAATGGAAAGGGGTTAGAAGCCCGGTTGAAAAAAAACCTGATCACTCTGATGAGTCTTGAACTGCCGGTGTATCTTTTGTTGTGCGAGTGATCACTCTGATGTCGTACCGGGAAGTAAAATCAGTTACCCCAGCTTGTGTGTGGCAGCTCTCTATCTTGTTTGTTTTTCCTCTTTGTTCATCGGATTCTCCTAGTATTTTGCTCTCCTTGCTCGATAGTGAATGATTTTTTCAAACAAGTTAATACTGAATGAGTATCTACCCTTGTTTCAAGGATTTTAGGAGCCAAAGTTGTAAACCTTCTGCCTCCATCCAGAGTGCTCAGCCTGGTGCCTCGCACACTGATGAACAGAGCGCCCGCTAGATTTTCGCAGAGTCGACCACAGGAGCATGGGTAGGACGTTGGCGGCGCCATCGCAGAGCGGGCCTGAAGGGACTAATGCATATTTAACATAAAACGTGAAAATCAAAAATACCCTCAATTTTTGCCTGGTGCATGTCTCTTTTGGTAGTCTCAACTTTGTTAAGAACAACAGACAAATTAGCTATGTGAAAAAAGATATAAAGCTTGAACGTAACAATATTTATCTAGTTGACTGCTGGCAGCAGAAATGGGCCAATTTACAATAACACAGTCGAGAACGATATACATATTTATAAATGATGTCACCCCGTGGCTCATCAAGAAAATTATGATGTATAACATCTCCTCATCTTTCACAACTTCTCCCATGCATTCACCACAGATTTATACCGCTTGGACATTTCCTCTAGCACACTGTGGGCGTCGGCATCTTCTTCCTCTTTAGCGACCGGCCATTGGCGACTAATTTGGGGAGTCGGCTCGTCGGCACCATCAGGGAAGGGCGAGGGAGATAGGGAAAAGAAGGAGCGAGGTACGCCAACCCAGGTAGGGTAGCATGTTGAATATATCAGATATTTGGGCGCTAAGAAATTGTCGAAAATATTTCACTCCATCTTTTACAGCTCGATTAGACGAACAGACATATGACAACGTCTTGCGCTGATAGAATCTTTACATAGTGGGAGTCGCCAACACAACTGGCACCGATCCGAGGGGCTAGAAGTGCATGCATTCTTTTCTAGGGCTCAACACTTAGATTAAGTTTTGGAAAGCACCATTTAGGTAGATTGAAATGATACTTAAATAAGCAAACAATAACGCAAAGGAATGAAGCCAATTGGTTAAACCAAAGATACGGCTAAGACTTAATATGTCAAATAGTTACAATGATTTGGTGCATTTCCAGCATTGGGAAGTGATAAATCCCTCCTCCTTTCTCCGGGCTTGGGACCGGCTATGCAACATAGGCGGAGTTACCTAGACTGAAAAAAGCAAATACAAATCCTCACATGTTTCCATACAATAAGCACACATTACAAACAATACAAGAAAATTAAAATAGTTTTTTTTTTTACTTTTTTTTTCTCCTTTTTTGCTTTTTTTTTTGTGATTTTCACCCGTGGCTTAAAATTCTAACTTTAACTCCTTTTGTGATTTTCTCCCGAAGAGTGCACCCATGGTCACATGACCATCTAAGGGTTCGGCAAGCCCTAGAAATTGATATAACCTACAAAGAAACAAGCAATAGAAATTAAATCATGTGTAAAGATATTTGAGATGATACATGGTATGAAAACAGAAGAACCATATTCAAGGCTACATAAAGAAATCAAAATTCAAAACGAGAGTTGAGTGCATATTACACAACATGAGTATTAGCAATATATGTTTTGTGGACACACATGTACAAATAGTAAAGAAAAACACTTGTAAAACAGAGCAAAAAAAATTTCCGAGGAAAACGGAGCAATTTTAGATGCACATGTTGTGAACTTAAGAGGATAGGTATGAAACAAGAGAGGTTTGTTTGTGCATACTAGTATTTTTTTTTTCCAAAGCAGGCAGGAGCACTGCCGATCAATTATAGGAGAAAGACTGTATAAAACAAGGTGGTGGCCCTAGGGCAAAGCCAGAGAAGTGGCCCCAGCCAAAACCAAAAAAGAATTCCTCTGGCCTCCGGCGGCGCACGTAACAGCTCCCCAGAGCTGGACGGCAACTTGCTCCGCACATCCCCACACGTCCCCAACTCAACATGGATTCACGGAGAAAGACAGAGTACTCGTAAAGGAAATACACATGTCTGATCAGTGACCCATAAAAAACAGAACGCAATCTGTAGGCAGTTAATAACATGAAACCAAATTAATAGTACCAGTTAACGACTATACCTCGAATCATCGTGGCCACACAGTTGGGCAGTTAAACATAATTTATATCCAGGTCTTCGCCGTCACGTTGCCTGCATTGCATTTGAAGCACGGGCAACCACAGTGAGGAGATCTCACGCATACCCTCGCCCAGAAACAGCTGCTGCAGACTGCCCAGCTCCTCAACACGCCTCAGGTTTGGACAACCGTATATACCTAGCCTTTGCACTTGAGGAAGGTTTGAGACCCTCTCCAGGCCTTCACATCTATCGAGATCTAGCCAGTCAGAGAGGAACGGGAGGTCCTCCACCACCTTCAAGCAACTTGCTCCTTCTATAAAGACTCGTTTCAAGCTGGTGGCCTCCTGTCCAAGCTGTCGCGGGAGAGCTCTCAGCTTGGGGCAGTTGACAAGCAGCAACTCCATCAAGCGTGGCAGCAGCTGCAACTTTGGAGACGGAGCTTCCTCTTTTTGAATCTCAGTAGATCTGTCCTTTTCCCCTTCCGAAGCTGTTGTTGATGATGCGCCTTCCTCTTCAACAAAGGTCCACTCCTCCAAATTGGGCATATTCGAGAACTGCAACGTCTCGAGCTTGGGGAAAGCAACAGCTACATCCTTGGATCTAGGATTAGCGCCCCTGCAGCCCACAAATTCGAGTCCAATCTTGGTAACTGAGGCTGCTTGATGAATTTTTAGAAATTTAAGATTGGGTAGCTGCCCGATTGATGGAAGATGTGAACAAGAAATGCAGTCTTTGAGTGTTAAATATTGAACTGAAGATAGATAGGTAGTACCAAGCCAGGTGGGAAACCTACGGCCAAAGAACCCATTAATATATAGATATTCCAAATTGTGTGGAGGGATTAGCTGCTCAAAGACCTTCTCAATATTGCTAATGGCGTCTTCTGAATATGGTCCATCTGTACGTTTGGTGCAGCACAGACTTAAAACTTTGAGATATTTTTTGTCTATTAGCACTGAATCTGTACTGTAAGGAGTTGAACGTTCCAATTTAACCATATCAAGCTTCCTTAACTGTGAGAGATGTTTCAACTCTTCCAACTTCCATCCATCTTGTGTTTTGCCACTACCACCTCCACCACCAATAGGAAATCCATCCAAATCATTGAGAAATTCCAATCTGCCTATCCCATTTGGCACCTGATTTATTGGTGTATCTGTGAGACCAAGACGCCGTAAATTCAAAAGCTTAGTGACTGCCAAAGGAAGGCTGTGCAAAGCTTTACACCGCGACAAATTCAGCATCTGGAGGTTAATGAGAGAGCCGATGGACTCTGGAAGATTAGATATGTCCGTCCCGTCAAGATCAAGTAGACGTAGATGGATCAAATCGCCGACATAATCAGGGATGATTTTTACAAGTGAATCACTCAGTCTCAAAACTCGGATAGATGGAAATCTCTTGAAAAATGTTTCCTCAACACTCCATGGCTTCTGATCAGTGTGGAAAGTCCTCACTTTAAATTCCCGCCTATCCATGCTAGGTAACACTGCAACATCCTTCTTAGTGACAGCAGTTAAGCGTCGCAGTTTTGATATACTGACATCCCCTAATGATTCGGGATCTCCAATGAAACATTCTTCCCTTGATATATAACAAGCAAGCTGCCTTAAGAGGTCATGCATTTTGCAGGTACTATGATCAACATAGTCACCATATGATTGGAGGAGATTCCGCTGCATTAGTTCATAGTAGTACTCTTCTGCTGTATCTTCTAGTAGTTGGCCTTGCTGCTCCTGTATAAAGCCTTCAGAAACCCATTGAATAACAAGATCATTACAGTGCATAACGACATCCTCAGGATACAGAGCACAATACAGAAAACATTGCTTCAGATGACTTGGCAGGTCATCGTAACTCAAATACAAAGCACCTCTGAGCTCGGTTGGAAGATCACCCACAGACCAAGCGCTTCTATCCATAATTTTTCTCCACGCATTCTCTGTTTTCTCTTTAGTCGCTAGAACACTGGCAATAACCTTGATTGCGAGGGGAAGTCCGTAACATTTGTTACGGACGATATCCAAACCTATATTCCGAAGGTTCCCCACATCTTTTTCTTCATTGAGGTTCATACTCTTCCAAAGCAGCTCCCATCCTACATCTGCTGACATAAGATCAACTCTATGCACATCTTCGACCCCAATTCCATGTGCAACTGTATCATGTCGAGAGGTAACTAGAATTACTCCTGTTGCAGCAGCATGGAGTGGAATTCTCAGTAGATTGGTCCACACCTCAGGCTGCCAAACATCATCTAGCACAAGGAAGAAAGTTTTACCTCCAACAGCGGCTGCAAGCTTGCAGCTAAGCTCTCCAACAGTTTCATCTTGCTCGTGGTGTACTGAAAAATTTCTAAGAAGTTCTTTCAAGAGAGCAACTTCAGAGTACTCCTGAGAAACACAGATCCATGCTTTTTTGCTAAAGGCTCCTTGTAGTTTTTGGTTGTTATATATTTTTTGTGCTAGAGTTGTCTTCCCAATCCCTCCTGTTCCAACAATACCAACCTTGTACACCTTCTTTTCCTTATGTGCAAGCACCAGTTCAACCAATCTTTTGCAAGCATGTAAAGTTTTCTTTCCGACAAGATTAGGCTCCACAAGGTGGCTAGTTCTAATATGCTTCACAGTCGGAACTTCTGGTTTAGGTTGCATATTCTGAAGCATTAAAACACGTTCACCAAACTTTGAAATCTTCTCAAGTTCAGCATTGAAGTCTCTTATTTGAACACCAATTTTGCGGCGCTTCTGAATGGTAGGAATGCAAGTGAAAAACGAAAAGCCACCACATCAAGCTGATTTTGTTGATGATGAAGGACGGTCAGTTAGAAGTTTGCCTCCTTCAGATCTTGCCAAGTCAATAATATCATCAGCATAATACATAGCATCTCTCAGCTCACCAAGCCACTTGTTAACTGATGTCTCTTCTGTCCTCCTTTGCTCAGCATCATGAAGTAAGCATTGTATATGAGTCATTGTTCGCTGCAATTCTTTGAGGTCTTCTTTTACCCCTAGAACGAGAGCAACCTCCTCTGTAATGATACCTTCCAACTTTTTCGCACACGATTTAACAAGATAATCTAGAAGGCTTGCCATCTGAAAAACTTGAAGAGGGCGTCCCACCAAAAAAGTACAACACGACTTATCCAGCAGAATGGGGAACTACCAGGCTGTCAAAAAAAGCACAACATGTGTTACGATTGTTACAATATTAGGCAAGGTTGAATACAAGTATATACAGCTATAACAAAAGGTGTGAGAGATATTGCTAGATCAATTTCGAACAAATTAACACACTCGAGCTACATACAGGACTCCAATAATTGCTTTAGTGCGCCCTGTAGGTTTTGCACAGCGTGTATATTAGTGGTTATGTTGAGAACATCGGTGAGCAACCCATTACTTTCACTACGTAGGTACTGGAGAGTAGAGATTTGGTTGGCAATAAGTTAAAAAATCAAGATTAACCACAGTTCATGCTACCGACGAGCTAATGCAGTAGTTTTAATAGGTGACATTTTCCAGTCAAGTTACATGCGAAATTCACAAGTACTTAAAAGAGTAAATTGCACAAGCTAAATGTATTCTTGTACTATAATATATGACAAAACTCTAGATTTAAGAATCACTTTCTCATGGCTACAGATCTAAGAGGCTTTTTTGTTGGAAACCTACAGATTTAAGACTGAACCGCTAGAAGAGTTCTGTATCGATTGTACATATGTTCATTAAGGAATTAAGCAATTTCAGAGAATGGCAACAACTAGAATGGTTCATGTTTAGCCATGGGAATTAGAGACAGTACCTGATAGGGTAAACTGATAAGCCACCGATCATTGTACCAGCGGCGGAGCTTGAACAAAATCTCCCGGCGGTGGGGCGAAGCTGCACAATGACACGCAAACTTTTATTTTGGAACCAACATTTTCAATTTACTGCAAAATCAAAGACGTATCTAAAATTTCCCCAATTCTTAAATGCAAGAATCAGAACTAAATAAGCAAGAAAGTAGATTTGGATTGCAGTAGGACTGCAGGAAAGGAGGAAATTACAAGAAAGTAGGGGGTGGGTTGCTCGCCGGACGGCCGGAGATCTAGCTTGCACAGGTGGAGGCAGTTCGAGCTGCGAGTCCCTGTTGCCGAGCTGCTCACCGCGCGCCGGCGCGCGGCCAGGACGAACGATCCAGACACCCCGCGCCACCGGCGGCCGGTCACGCCCACAGCCGCAGTCGCCGCCTAAGCCGCCGGTCGGAGAGACAGAGGATGAGAAGAGTGTTTCGCTGTTCTCTCGTCTCTGCACAGACGAATTGATACAGAACTTTTTTTTTACCTACTCAATTTTCTACTCGTGCCCTTGCCATCCTATGCAGACATCGATGATCGATCCTTCTTGACGCAACGTCTGTTAGCCTAAGCAAACCTGCTGGTAATTAGTTCTAAGTAGCATAGTTGAGTTGACATGACTCAAGTCTCCTCTTGGTCAAGTCGTTGCATTTCCTTAGCATGAAAGAGTAGCTAGGTAATTTCCTTGTAGCTTCAGCTAGGTAAGTTCCTTGTAGTTTCCTTGCACCACTATAAAAGGAGAAGCCCAGGCAAAGCGGTTTTTCTAACGGAGCCCTGCCCTACCGGGGTCTCCAACTGCTGCCACGTGTCACCGGGTATGCACTTTATTGTTATTTTAATACAAAATTGTAAGGGTATCTTATACATGCTAAATACAACCCTACCTATCCACATACTTTTTCACTCAATGACAGGTGGGGTACAACACATTTGTGTCCCACGGGTAAGTGAATGGTGGGTACATATCCAGTAAAAAGTACAATTATTTTATCCACCCACCCTTCCTTTTCAGATTTATTCTCAATATTGTATCGATAATATCTTTTAAACTGAATGTCCGATTTATGATATTTTTTGATATTTGAGTTCCTGATGACGAGATCTTCAAAACAAGATCACTGTTGGACACATTTTGAAAAGTTTTAAAAATCGACTGTGAAATTGAATTGAAATTTCAATAAAATTAAATTATCAAAATCGACGTTTTCATTTCGATATGACATACGTATGAGTATAATAAGAATTTCATGCATATTTCATTGTGCTTTCTTGCGAGACCACAAAAATTTCATAAATGTTTCACGCAAGTCTTTTGTAAATACCATAATTTCTTGAAACATAACTGAAATAATCCAAAATTATGTCCAATGTTTCTGAAATAACTAAAATTTGCGTTGCAAAAAATTTTAATTTCAAAAAGATTTCGTAACAACAACATGTCGCCAAAAATTATAAGAAACTGATTAGAAAATGAAATTTCGAATCATTTATAAAAAATATTTTGTGAAAATCTATTTAAAAAATATTTGGAATTTCTTAATAATTATTATTTTTTGATGAAAAATATTATTTATACGTTAATTATACGGGAGAAATACAGTGCATGCATACGTATTCGGCCGCACCGGCCGCACGTGGCAGCAGCTGCAGACCCCGGTAGGGCACGGCTCCGTTAGAATTGCTTTTTCGGAAGCCCAGGCTGCAACGAGAACACCAGCTCAACACAAAACTGAGTCTCTCACTCTCTCCAGTGAGAACGCGAGAACGCGATGCTCGGTGAGAACGCGATGCTCGCCGTTCTGGCACTTGAAAAGCACGGAGCCGCGACCGCGGATGTTGACGAGCGACCCGTCTCCAAACTTCGCCATTCCATGGATGCTCTCGTCTAGCACTGTGAACGCCTCCTTGGTGCCAGTCATATGACTGCTCGCACTCGTATCGAGGTACCAGACGCCATCGGTCGTCCGCTTGGGGAAGACCTTCTCCTCGTTCAGGAACACGGCCTTGTCGCCGTGCCCTGTGTGCGCCTCGTTCAGGAACACGGTTTGGTTGCCATGCTCCACAAGTCCGTTGTCGACGTCGCCGACGTGTGCCAGATAAAGTGCAGGTCCGTCGTCCTCATCGCCGAGCGCCAGGTTAGCGTGCTCTCGGCATTCCTCGTTGTCGGGGGAATACTTTCTGGATTAACCCGCGGCCCAGTGCGTCTTACTTTACTCGCACGGACAAAGGTCCACATGGGAGTAAGCCCAATATCGAACCGCCACAAGGAGAAAGATCTAGAAGACATATCCCGGAGGACGTAAAGATCAAGTAGTCTCCAAGTAGGTCTCGGTGGATGTATTCCTTGTGGAGAAAGTTTTCTTTGTAACCTGACGAGCCTCTGTGTATATAAAGAGGCGCAGGACTTAAAGAGGGCCAAGCCCTTAAACCCTAGCTCATACGGCGAGTACCAGATCGGATCGCCTCCATTGTAACACCTCGATTATCATATCAATACCAATCTAGGGTAGACAGGAAGTAGGTCTTTTACCTCACATTGAGGGGGCCGAACCTGGGTAAATCTGTGTTGATCTTTGTTCCTGCGATCCCAAGCTCGGAGATGCTTGACTCGCATAATCCCACACCTACGAAGTCATCTATGACACCTGACGTGACAAACCCACGACAGTTGGCGCCCACCGTGGGGCCTGCGGTCAAAAGCGTCACGTTCCGCGCAGGATCCATGAAGGGAGCTGAAGATCTTATTGTTGGCCATATCATCACGGTCAATGGCACACCCCTCATTGACGATTCAAGCTGGGGGCCGGAAGCTGACTACCTGGAAACCGCCGTATCATCCCGTTTGGATCTGTCCATGTTTTCGTCGGCTTCATTGGCGGCGAGTCAGAAGATCCGTCGCAACATGGCGACTCAGAAGAAGGAGTCGCGGTAGTGGTGGACCAAAAAGAAGAATCTATCAACTACGAGTCGTTACCTCTTGAAGACGAAGAAGGCCAATCCATTGAGTATGTCCTTGAGGAAAGGCTATGCGGAGGCCCTGTGGATGGCGACTCGCCCTTTGTAGGAGATCGGCACGTGGAAGGGGTCTACAGGACCACATAAGCGGACGAAGGGCTGGGCATGCCACCAGGCAGCTTGGCCCCCACACCGCCAGAAGCAGCAGAACAAGCCGCGCTAGACGCATCAGGAGTCGTGGCATCCGCTGTGGTAACACAAGGAGTCGCGGCCTCAGGAGTTGCAAACAGAGAGACTCCACCCGGAGTTGCGCCCGCGGAATCGGGGTCAAGGGTAGCCTCCGACACAGCGGCCACGCTGCCACAGGGAAGTGTGTTGCTCACGCCAATATCTGCGGTTAATGCGGCCGCTAGAGTGACAGAATTGGAGGCCACCAGGATCGGCTATATGATGAAGTCCAGAGAATCGCAGATGAGAGAGCCAGGCTGGCGCGCGAGGAACAACGCCTCCAACTGGAGCAACAGCGACTCATCGAGGACACCAATACTTTACAAGGAGTACAGGGCACCTTGCCACACCGACGCCATGCGAGTCGCCTGCAGCCAGGAACAGTAAATCCTATGGAGCTGTTCCAATCACCTACCACTGGACCGACAATCGCGGTTCCTGCGGTTGAAACACCGGTAGCAACGGCACCACCCAACGCGATCCCATCAGTCGCCACCAACACAGTGCGCCCGGTCGTATGGTCAGGAGTTGCACAACCATCAGTCGCGGTACCTACACACATGGCACCATCCGCTATGGTCATGCGGTCCGTGGCACCATTAGCCGCGCCAGCGGTTCAAGCAATCGCTGCACCATCAGTTGTACTAGCGGTTCCGTCCTTCGCAGCACCAAGAGCAGCGGAAATACCTGAATCAAGGGCCATAGTACAAGCTAACAACAGGGCCATCATGCCCCGCCATTGCCGCAGCCAACCTTTGTTCAGCAGCCGCCACAGCAGCCTCAAAGGTTTCACACGCCGCAAGAACATTATGTTAGCCCAGTGGAGAATCTCTTTGCAGCTACAAACATCTTGGCCAGATTAGCACCGGCGGGAAACACACCAATAGACAGAGAGGCCCGCGCGCCATTGAGATGCTGAGCACAGCAGTAATACAGCAAGCAAACATGTCTGAACACGCGGGACGGCTGCACTCCACCCCCTACAATAGCAGAGCGACGACAGAGAGAAGCATCCACGCGGAGTCGCCGCACGTTGCGACTTCCAGTTCGGCAAGGCGACAAAGGGAAAACCAACCTGCGGCCCAAAATCAGCCTCAGCAGGTTCAGCCCATAGAAGTCGCGCAGCCGCGCGCAGTAGTTAGCCCAGTAGGGAGGCCAGCTCCATCTAATTTATCATCGCGACTCAAAGGCCCAGTCTGCTTCAGCGAAAGAATCAGGTCTGAACCGTTTCCAGCAGATTTCAAAGGACCACGAAAGGTCGCCAATTACAATGCAAGCATGGATCCAGTTACATGGCTCAACAATTATGAGATGGGCATAAGCATCCTCAATGCATCCGAAGAAATCTGCGCCCGAGACCTAAACATGATGTTAGAAGGTGCAGCCCACATATGGTTGCAGAATTTGCCGCCAAACTCAATAAACTCTTGGGATGAGATGAAGGAATCTTTTATCAAGAATTTTCAAGGGACATGCAAGCGACTCTGCAGTATAGAGGACCTTGAGCGTTGCGTACAGAAGGAAGGCGAGTCGAGTCGCCACTGGATGAGAAGGGTCGCAGAAATCATACACTCCTCAGATAACATACCACCAAGCTCAGCTGTCCTTGTTATGGAGAAAAACTGTAAGTTTGAGCCATTGGTTCATAAGTTAGGACGCATGAAGGACAAAGTTAAGAGTCTCAGCGAGGTAGTGGCCACGGCTAACAAATACGCCAGCTCGGATAAAACCAGGGACGCATCTGATGGAGAAGAGAAGAAACTGCTGGCAAAGGAAAGAAAACTAGTAGCAAGCCTTAACAGCAGCAAGCCAGCAATGCTAATGCGAGTTACAAGCGAAAGAATGAAGAAGGAAACTCGGGCTTAGTCGCGAATATTAACACTCGCTACAAGCAAAGCAGCGGCAGAGGAAGAAATTTTCACCCAGTTAATTTGGAAGAGGTTTTAACCGCCCCTGCGACATCCATATAGGAAAAGATGGGAAACCACCCAACCACACAAAGGCACAGTGCTATCATTACAAAAAGTGAAGTATGGGCAACCACTCAACACAAATAACAACCATCAAAACAATGAGGGAGGTAACCACGGCGGAGGCAACAACAGCAACAACGCTGTCCCAAATCCACAGCCAGATCAGCCACAGTTTCCAAAACAGTTGGGTCAGTATCACACCATTGTGGTCCATACCTCAAGGAGGAGCAAAAGCTGCGACGACGCAATCAGGCTGTTAACGCCATAGTTCCAGCCGTACCACAGTGGCTAAAGTGGTCTGAGCAGCCAGAAGTTTGGAGCCGCGAGGATCACCCAGGAGAAATAGATGAAGAGGGTAAACTCGCGCTGGTGGTTGCCCCTCAAATCGCAGGATACAAGTTGAGCAAAGTACTGATGGATGGAGACAGCAGCATCAATATACTATACTATGAGACCTTCAAGAGAATGAACCTCCAAGAAAAGCAGCTACATCCATCCAGAACGACCTTCCACGTCGTGCCAGGCATATCAGCCCAACCATTGGGCGAATCAACTTGGAGGTCACCTTTGGGACACAAAGCAACTTCAGGAGCGAGTATATTTGGTTCGAGGTTGTAGATTTCTAGAGCCCATATCATGCGCTGTTTGGCAGAGAAGCATTCGCGAAGTTCAGGCTAGGCCATGCTACGTATACCTGAAGCTAAAGATGCCAGGCCCCAGGGGAGTCATCACCATTAACGGTGATAGAAGAATAGCTCAAGAATGCGAAGAAGGTGACAAGGCAATGGCCAGAGCAGCTTGCATCGCAGAGAGCACGCCCATGCGTGAGTCGCAGGAAAATTTTTGATGACATCGTGAAGGCCAAAGGCACCTGCCTGACTTGCGACTTCAGATTACAGCCGCAAGGGAAGCAAGGAAAGCAAGGGCAACAGCCAATCACCAATAAGGACATATCCCAGACATCGCGAGTCGCTATCAGCAACCGCAAAAAACCATCAAGGGTTTGTACTATTAAGCTGGCCACTCAGGGCTAAAGTAACACTCTGGTTGCCACCTAGGCGCAACCGACCCAAGTATCATCTCTGGTCGCCACCAAGGCGCGATCGACCCCATGTAACATCTCTGGTTGCCATCTAGGCGCAACCGACCCAATATCATCTCTGGTCACCACTCAGGCGCGACCGACCCATGTATCATTTCTGATCGTCACCTAGGCACGATCGACCCATTTCTGGTTGCCACCTAGGCGCAACTGACCCAAGCATCACTTCTGGTCGCCACCTAGGCGCGACCGATCCTATGTATCATATAATGATTTTGAAATAAAGCATCTCAAACTACCAATTGAGTTGTCAGTCTTTTATTTTTTAATCATTGGTTCCTTGGGGGCGCGACAGCTTTTTAGCGCGGCCTATTACCTTGGGATCGCCAAAAGAGTGGCATTTATCGTGATACTCAATCTCTCTTGGATGCGACTTGCACTATGCGGCCAAAGTACTGGAGGTGCGCGTCAATTGAGTTTGATCGCTTATCATGGCTGCTCTCGACCCTGAACACGCATTTTTTACCTGGAAAATACTGAGCCGCACAAGGGCCTAAGTGAGGAAAAACCGAGACAAATCATAAGGACCAGCCTATTGGTCGAAACATGTACTGCTAAGAGTACTTAGGCAACCATAACATTGTCTTTGACATGCGTAGTCTACCAAACTATTACAAGCCACTAAGGGCTAAATTCATTAACACATTGTTTTTTCATTTGCGCCCAGTTTTTGACTTATGAGCAGGAGGAACCGGCGGCTTACCAAGCTTGCCGGAAGGAGCAATCGCAGGCTCGCTAGATGGCTTTTCAGTCGCGGGCTTGGGGGCTGCAGAGCTGGATACACCTGGAGAGGGATTATTTCTTGCGGTTTACCGCACTGGACGATGGAGCGGGTACCTTTTCCATTCTGCTTCCATCTGCATTATACTTACCCAGATAGGTCGCAAGATCTACCCCCTCTACCAGCTCAGTCGCATGGCTGCGCATGCTCTTCCAAGTCGCCGCGTACTCTGAGGCCGTCAGATCGGTGCCATCCACCTTCTTCGAAGGCCTGCCTTGTGCAACCTTGGCAGCATCAAAGGAAGGGTTGTATGTCTTGGCCAATGCAAGAACATGAGCTGCACCGGAGCGAGCTGAGGATTCTTTCCAGTCCGATCCAAGAAGAACTGAGGAGCCTTAAGCAGCCTTTTCAGCAAACCTTCAGAGTCAGCAGGACGGCTTGGTCGGCATCAGACAGCTAGACAGTGACTTCATGGCATCACAAGTTCTCCGCGTAAATTCGCGGATATAGTCCAGCTGTTCTTGAGTGGCCGCACGCTGCAGTGCAGAATCTTCACCTGCAACAAGATGACCGCCAGATAGCTTAGTTACATGCAAAAAGAAGGTGGTCAAATAAAAAGATACAGCGGCAAGTCGTAGTACATACCAGCCAACTCTTGGGTCATGATACAAACTTTGGCGTGGACAAGGTTGTGGGCATCAGAAAGTTTTGTCAAATTTTCTCAAGGTTGCCAATTTCAACAGCCTTGAGCCTTGCGTCTTCATTGGCTTGAGCAATGGCGTCTTCTTGAGCATTGATTTGGAGATCCAATTGCTGGACCCTCTCCTGGAACTTGTCTTCAACCTTCTTAAGCCGCAGCTCGGCGGCTTTGTCTTCTTCAGATAACTTGAAGCTCTCATCAGACAGCTCGCCCATCCTGGCTTCCCTCTTCTTCAGCTCAGCGTCCCTGGCCAAGGAGCTCGCGCAGCCTCTCCAGTTCAAAAGGAGTCTCCCCAACTGCTTTTCCAAGGCGAGTCTTGCGGCTGTTACGGAACGTAGTTCCTCCTACAAGGAGCACATCAGCTAGTAAATACATATCAAAGCTAAAGAGAAGTCAAGTCTCCCGTTACAGTCAAAGAAGAAACTTGATCCTTGGGGGCTAGAGATAGATAAGTGGAGACAGAAGTTTACCTTGTAAGCTGCTGACAGATCAGACAGCGCCTTGCGGAGCTCCGCGGCTTGCTTGTCATTCGAGGCAATGATGGCCTCTGACAATTTCTTAGCGCGGCTCATGGAGGAGGAGGAAGCAACCTCAGCACGTAGAGCTGGCGACCACTGGCTATCAGTCGCTGGCGACTCAATCAGCGACACATCAGCATCCTTGGCTATTGCAACTATGGAGGAAGGGTTGACCTTCTCCATGTCTTGGATCATAAGGAGATCCGTTCCGTCCTCCAGAGCCACCTCTTGGGTAGCCGTGTCAGGAACAGAGGCCGCAGCCAAGGCATCAGTGGTGGCCACGCCTTCCACCATGGCAGTATGAGCCGCAGGTGACAAGCGGCTCAACCGCGGTTTCAGAAATGACTCCAAGATCAGTTGCGGATTTAACCACACTTCTGCAAAAAACAAGGGCATGTGTGAAGAAGAACACATAAATCAGAATAAAAGCGTTACGAGTGCAAAGAAAGTTACTAACTCTGGAGCCATCTTTACAGAGGCCATAAGGCCGCCACTTGACGGCGAAGACTGGCCTTGGATCCCGGAATCTACAAGCAGAAATCTGTGCATTTAGAGGAAAAGGAACAAGCAATCAAGATACCAAGGCAATAAAAAAACTACCAGATTGGGGTCCCATATCTTCTCAGCCGAGGCTGTGGCTTTGTACACACGCCTGGCAGTAGCGGAGGTCACACCCGCAGAAGGTTTGCGACGCTTGGAGGCCTCAGGATTTTCCAGAGCGTTAAGCTCTGGCTCCTCTCCCGCGAAAGTTTCTTCGAGATCCTGCGGGGGGTTGGGCGAGTCGCAGCAGGAGAACTCGCAGCTGGCACTGGACTGTCATCTTCGTCCAGCTCAGTATCTTCATCACCTGAAGCCGCGGTGGCGAAGATGGAATATCAGCAATTCGCCCTCTAGAGCGGGCAGCAACTTCTTCCTTGCTGCACGCTTGGGAGCAGCAGCACCGGCATCGGTCCGCGGGAAGCGACCAGTAATTCTCATCAGCCTGGATCAGAAAAATATAAGTCGCAGTATTAAAAAAGGAATGCGACTCAACTGCAAAGCCAAAAAGACAGAAAAGTTACCTCGAAAGGCTTGTTGTTGACACTGAAAGGGGCAAGCCCCACCCTATCAAAGAGATGTCTTTCTCCTCAGTCACGCGGGTGACAAATTCCACCCATTCTTCAGCGTCCAGTCAGCACCAGGATGCGATCAACATCGGCAGAGGTGCCAGTGCACTCAAGGAAGGATCGCTGTCGTGGACTCACGGGCTGGATGCGCCATTTGTTCTAGCAAGAAAGTGGATCAAGGCTAGTAAGACCATGACCGATTAAGGCACGGATCTTGATCAGCGACTCATTAAGGAAGGCCATGGCCGAGTAGCGAGGCTTTGATTTAAGTGCCTCGGTTGGCATGAAGGTGGAATTGGACCAGGAGGGAGGCGAGTTTCGCCCTCGGAGAATGTCTTGGCAATAGAAAAAGATTTTGCCAAGCCCTGGGCCGATTTGCCAGGGCCAGCTTGGGAAGAACAGAGTTTCAATGACGTTGAAGAGAGATGCGCCAACCAAACATAGGCGCCACCCTTGCAAGTGAGTTGGCTATTACAAGAGAAGGAAGCCAACCACAGATTGATGCTAGGAGCTATGCCAAGGTAGTCCTCACACAAGACATGGAAATTGCTCACTTGGAGCATGGAATTAGGCCCGATGTCGTGAAGACGGAGGCCTAGACGCCGCATCAGATCGCGGAAGAAGAGGGACCGGGTGGCGTGAATCCGCGCTCCACATGCTCCACGAACATCACCAGCTCGTTGGGCTTGGGCGCGGCTCGATTTCGTTGCCTGGTGCCCGCCAGACGTTGCTCTCCTTTGGGGGCAGGAAACCCTTGGCGCCAGATCCGTGAGGACGTCTTCCGTCACCCAAGATCCCCCAGTTGCAGGAAAATCGTTGCGCTTATCAGTGGATGGCTTTGCTTGGCGCCATTGCAAAGTGGAGATTGGATCAGGAAGCTAAGCTTGGATTGAGGAAGAAGACGGCGCGGCTAGGGAGAGGAGATTGCGAGGGCAAGTGGATAATGACCTAGGCGGCCGCGGCTTATAACTGGAGGGACCCGCAACTAACGGCACAATCTGCGCTCGCAACCAACGGCACAATTTGCGCCCCAAAACGAGTAACGGTCCGCAATTAAAGGGAACAGAATATTTCCAGAGGAGAGGGGAGTCGCACAGATAAGTCGCGGCTCTGGATCGCATAATTCAGAGATTGGCCGGAACGTTTGCAGTGCGGCTAAGTGACCATTTCAAGAGGTCAGAAGATTCTCACCGTAAAGTCCTAACCATCTGGGGGCTAATGTTGGGGCAATACTTTCTGATTAACCCGCGGCCCAGTGCGACTTACTTTACTCGCACGGACAAAGGCCCACATGGGTAAGCCCAATATCGAACCGCCACAAGGAGAAAGATCTAGAAGACATATCCTGGAGGACGTAAAGATCAAGTAGTCTCCAAGTAGGTCTCGGTGGACGTATTCCTTGTGGAGAAAGTTTCCTTGTGACCTGACGAGCCTCTGGGTATATAAAGAGGACTCGCAGGACTAGAGAGGGCCAAGCCCTTAAACCCTAGCTCATACGGCGAGTACCAGATCGATCGCCTCCATTGTAACACCTCGATTATCATATCAATACCAATCTAGGGTAGGCAGAAGTAGGTCTTTTACCTCACATTGAGGGGGCCGAACCTGGGTAAATTTGTGTTGATCTTTTGTCGTCGTATCGGCATTTTGGATAGGAGACGGGGTCCTGCTAGCCGAGGGTGAACGTAGGGCAAGAAGGTGGACGTCGTCAAGGTCGGGATTGTACACGCGGTTTACCCAGCTTCAGGCACCACGGCGGTGGCGGTGCCCTACGTGCTGCTATAACTCACTATAAGGCAATATCGCCTGAACAGGTTACAATGAGCTGTTAGTCTATCAAAGAGTTGCCCTAAAGGCGTCCCGAGGTCCAGCTATAGGCGGCTGGACCTAGGGTTACAAGGGGAATACGTATCCAGCAAGTATACGGAGTCCTAAACCTAGCCGGCAAGTAATGCCGCCTTCCGTTCTTGGTCTTGGTGGCTTCATGGGCTTCAGTCTTGGGCCTCCTCCTTGCCGGCATCCGCCTTCCTTGGTCGTCAGCTATCTGGGCCGCCCGGTAGGCAAAGCCTTCACCACCACTGCGGGCCACCCTGGACTAGCCGGATTGATCCATGCTGGTGATACCCCAGTAGGTATATCCCCACATTAGCCCCTGGAGGTTCGAGTTCTTCAGGCGCCGTCTTCTTTGTCGGCAACGTCCGCCTTGTCTTGTAAGCATCAGAAGAGCTTGAAGCATTCCATAGTTGAAAGTAAGCGGCGATCCGCCTAAAGTAGTCGGACAACTTGCCGCCATCATGGGAAAGACGGCCGACCATTGTCAGGAATCTTCCTGGCACCAGTCTTGTCAATTTGACTAGGCTCGTCAAATGTTGACGGATGACGCCATGCAGTCCACGAAAGTTTGGACTTGGGCATGCGTCATGAGGTTTCTCCACCACGCACAGAAATCGGAGCGA